>JABSTQ010001924.1:0-48537 GCA_013358835.2 Ixodes persulcatus
ATTCCCTGAAAATTCAGCGTCAGCATATTCTCTGAAATTCCTGCATCAGTATTATATGCACGGAATATTCATCTAACATAGTCCTCACTTGAGAAGACTTGCAGTCCTTACGAACTTCATAATATCGGACTTTTCATGAACCCAAAAAGCGAATGCGGACAAATTTCGGACGCTCGGTCAATGATGAAACCAGCAACCAGCAAATTACAGTCGACTCTCAATAACCTGAAGCTCCCGCCTCACGTCTGTAGTTCCTATGTGCTGGTGGTGCGACGCATAAATTACCAAAACCTGTAACAAAGTAAAGTAAGCTTTCATCGGCTCTAAACTCGGACCTTCCAAGCTTTCGGACTCAGGCCTACAAACTAAAGAACTAACACCTAAGTGCATAAGAAAAATAACTGCCGAAGAACTAACACCTAAGTGCCAAGAAAAATAACTACGGTCCTCAAAAACCTTTTCTGCAAAAAAATGTGTCAACCAAAACCGGTACCTGTTGCACACTTTAGGAACCTGAATGGTTTACTCTCAGTATTAGGTAGTTAGTGGAGGCGTGCGAACATTGATATTTCATTCCAAATCGAATTTGAAACGGATGGTGCCGAATGGTGGCCTCAAAGTCTTCCGCACTATTGAATACCCATACTTTTAGTATGCAATGTGCAAAAACTAAATAGGAAAAATTGCATATATATATGAAATAAGGCCTATGCATTATGGTCGCAGGATTCAAAAATAGGTTAGTAGTACACAGAACTGCGAAACACTGGAGGACGGTAAGGAACAAACTACTTTAAATTGAAAGGGTTAGTTTAGTGGCCAGTCTTGATTTGCAGGATTTATTAAGGTCTATAGTATGTCATACTCCTTCCAGAAAGCACTCCGCTTCGTTTTCAAGCAAAGACGGATTTTGTCCAGCTATTCAATGCGTCTACCCATTCCAAGCCTCGAATGTCTCGTCAAATATGCGGTCGATCGCTGTTCGATTTGAACACGAAACCCAACCATTCGCACGCCCGTACTAGCCTGTCAAAGTGAGAAAAAATCGTTGCATGCCTCCTCTGAAAGCCGGCGTTGCCGTGCTCGCAACCTGGAAAGTAGAGTCAGGTACGCAAAACTTGAAAAACTGCAATCAAAAAAGAAAAAAAAAAGGAAAAGGGAACTCTGGCTGGGAGGCCGTCGTCCGCGAATGACTTACGGTCTTTTTCTTTATCCGTCCCCAACCTTTAACCTTCCTCACCCGCCCGTTTGAGAGGGTCTCGCGGGTGAACTGGTAGTCGAAGTCCTCTTTTGAGAGCCTCGACAACTTGTCGAAGTTCTGCTGGATCATCGAGGGGCCGGGCCGGACAAACTGGGATGCTCCAGCTATTGTGGAGGCCTCCTTCCGCCTGTGGGGTTTTGCGGAGGGGGTCTCGGACCCGTGCTCTGAGCCGCCCTCGTCGTCCAGGATCTGCACATGCAAAGTACCAAACTAATGGCGAATTCGAGTGGTCAATCGGCGGTGAGACCGAGCCGGCGGAACCGGCAACCAGAAACGCGGCGGCGGCACACCTATTGACTTTCAGCACCCGAACACGAAACGCCAGACGGTGGCAGTTAACTTCGGCTCTTACCCACGCGACACCGCTAGCGAGAGGCTGTCGCCGCCGTAGCTGCCGTCACCCATGTCCAAACGGCTAGGATTGACTCGAGCAGTGACAGCTGAAGTTACTTCAGATCAGTTTCATTCTTTCGTTCATTTTTTTTTTCTCGCTGGCCTTCTCTCCCATTTCGGATGTGACGACACCGGATAAAGTCTGACGCCTACTCGCCCGGCCGTTCGGAGCTCGGGCGGAAAAAGCGCCGGAAAGTTGCCGGTGTTTGCCGAAGAACCACTACCCGAACGGTGCGCGCCGGCTGGAAACTGACCACGCAAACACTATTGCCGGTTCCCCGGCAAAATAACTTGCCGACGATCGACCACCCGAATTCGCCATAACATACTTCAAGTTAAAGCAGGCAAACAGGCGAGCAGGTTAAGGATGGACATGGTAGCCCTAGATCAAGGGGACAAAACAAAAAAAGAGGGGACAAAAAGGTATTGGAGTTCCGCCCCTTTTTAGAGCGAAGCTCTTCGGCACCCGTTTCCGGGTTGAGCAGCGTCGCCGTCGGCGTAACCGCGCATCTCATTATGGGACGCTTCAAATAATGACGTCACACGTGACGTCACGAGGGTAAACATTTTCAGCTAAATCTGGCTAAATCTAAATCAGCTAAACTTAGCGGGAAAGCTTCTCCACTATATTTAGCGGGAAAAGATCACCCTCGTGACGTCACACGTGACATCATGCGTGACGTCACGTGAAAGTTAGAGGAAAAACGTTTTTGCTAAATTTAGCGGAAAAGCTTTCCGCTAAGTTTAGTGAGAAAATTTTCGCTAAATTTCCCACTACATTTAGCGGGAAAATGTTGGTAGATTTCCCGCTAAATTTAACTCGAATATTTACCCGCTAAATTTAGCGGGGAAATTTTCGCTAAATCTAGCGGGAAATTTAGCGAAAATTTCCGATTCCCTTCATTTGTTCTCTCCCCTCCTCCTCCTCAAGAGCTGCGCTCTAATTCGGCATTACAGATAATTGTAAACGTCTTATATTTTGCCACCTCGCTTTAGGGTTGCCATGTCGGACATACTTCGTCAGGTACTAGCATACATAAATAAGTACCAACGGTGCTCGGGTTAGGCCCGATTTCCTGGCGTACCAATCTTTTCTAATCTAACATACCGAACTAAGTACCAACTTAACACACTTGGTTATGTTTTCGCACGATTAGGTATCAACCTCATGCACTTATCTACGTGCCAATTTAGCATACTCAAATAGCTAAAAACCTTAGATACTAAACCAAGTACCAACCTAACACACTTTGTTGAATCCTAACATAATTCGGCATCAACCTAATGTACTAACAAACTTAGCTAAGTGCCAACCTCACATACTCAAAAAAGTACGAACTTGACAGTCAACCAAGTACCAACCGGACATTGAACTAAGTAGAGAACTCACAAACTCAACTGGGTACCATACTTATGCAAGTTCCAACCTAACATATTTCGTTAAACTTCAGTCACTAAATGCTAAATTAGAATTGGGTTTGGGTAACTGACTAAATGTGCTTGCAAAAAGGCAACAACAGTAGCAACTTAATTACCCTTTTTAAGAGCAACTCTTACAACCCTGCACTGCGCCTTACCTACATCAAAAGCAATTGACATCATGACAAGAAACAAGGAGATGATCCATCACCATCGCCGCAACAACAGCCAAGATACGCAGTGGTGACGACCGAGCAGATGCAACTGCTTGCATATCAGTATCCCACAAGCTATCATGACACAAATTCAAGGAAGTATCAATAAAATTCAAATGCAAGCTCGACGCTACCATGTTGGTGATGACTTTGACGGCATCCGCGATGGGCACATCAGGATCGCGCTCGTCCATGTCCGGCGCCGCGTCCGAAAAACACGAACTGGCGTCGTTGACGTCTTCGTCGTGGTCCATGGTCTCGGTTCCACCGGGCTCCTTGTCGGCCACCGTGAGCTGCGGCAGAACGACCGACGTCTCAGCTCCAACATGGTCGGCTTTCGCATTCATCGCGCGCCAAACCTCCGAACATATACAGCTCTCAGAATGGAGAGACTGAAACAGAATCAAGACATTATTGCTTTGGTGCCTGGAACGTGCCCGTGACTGGAACATTCTACAGCCGCATCTCGCCCGTTTTTCGAAAGTGTTCCCGAAACGGCGACAAACGACGATGCGGAAGCCGGCATGCCGAGTTGTCGGATGTCGCGATCTTGGCGTTTGATGCCACAAGTCCCGGCACAAAGTATGAGCGAACGCAAGCATCACTGCCGTTGCAGAGTGCGCACTCATGGCTGCCAAAGCTTCCATGAACTACAAAGCCGGAGAGCGAACTGCAGCGGAACTGGCATCTGCCACATAAACCACAGTCGTTTCGACACCGCCAGGATCGCTGTCAGCGACAGCGTCACAATTCTACGACATCATCGGGTGGAAATTAAGGGAGCATTTTCCAGGATGTGGCAGTAAAAGTGGTGTTCTGGGCACAATCTAGATGCATCTATTCAGCAACTATCAAAAGGCAGAACCTGCAGCCACAGAACCACAGACGCACCCAAAGAACAGCCAGCAGCCAAGACGGGAGCCGACGGCCTCTTCCGGATTGTCGGCACAGGGTTGGGAGCCGACAGCGTCCCGAAAGAGGCTGTCGCATACCTGCCAACCTTGCAAAATACAAATTCGGAAGACCGCCGCGCGGGAGGGGGGGGGGGGGGGGGGGGGGGCAAATTATGTTTTATTTAGTTCGACAAGAAATTCTGTAAAGAGGCATTCTGCGCGGATCACACTTACTTCACAGTTGTTTTTGAGGAAACTGCCGATGGTGCCCTGCCCTCCTGCGGCACCAACATTGTTCGGATGTTTTTCTGAAGCGATGTGCATCTTGATCTCGGTCTTGCCGCCGTGCGAAATGCTCACATCATCACAGGAGCAAGTGGTGCACAATCCATACTTGTCATCTTTACGCGAAGTGACAAAGCACGGAAGCTCAGTCCTGTATGATCTCAGAAATACTTGCAAGTACTTATTGGCTTTTGAAAGCGCCATCGATTGTTCCAACTTAACTCGGGGAAACACAAAGAGTAGTTCAGCGCTCCGCACTTCACTCGACGACCTGGCAAAGCCAACTGGATATGGATATGGATGTGGTGGCTTAACCCTTTGCATCGGGTGATCACAGCTTTAACAAAACTAAACCTAGCAAAAAACAAACAAAAAGCCTAGCGCAGTGCTCTTTTACGATCATATAAGCCGTGTTCCAAAATGCGCTCGAACTTACTCCAGAGAGGTTTTGCACTTTGGCGTTTGAAAATCTACCCTCTTCTTACGCTGCTGCACTAACTAAGTTGTCACGTGGTAACTCGCCGGAGTAACCTAAACCTACTCTCGAGTAACTCGCACTGACACACGCGTGATGATTATAGCAAGAGGGCGTAACAAAAGATTTAAAGAAAAACTACGGCGGCAACGTTTTGGGAGATTTCAGGTCGCGGGAGGCTCCCGGACAATCCGAGAGAGTTGGCAGGTATGCGTGTCGGCTCCCGAGCTTGTCTGAACCTCGAGGAAAACGCGGGCAATCCCAGAGTGGTAGAGGATAGAGGAATTTACCTGGGACTCCTCCTGGTCTGAATCAGCGTCCGACTCAAACTCCGAGTTGTCCGCGCACCAACGGGGACACGCATGCATGTTTTCACGAATCAGGTCAATCGCCACAGTGACCTGTGGCTCGTGGAAGTAGATGGCAGACTCGCGGAGCGCCCGCTTGAGGAACAGGTTCATCTCCTCGTTCGGGATGGTGTAGGTCAGGTTCCGCTTACTCGAGAAGGGGTCTGTGTTCAAGACAAGACAAAGTAAGTCATTTTATGTTCATGGATTCATGCCCACTGACAGCGACATGCCTTCCCAGTGAAGTATCACAAGACTGACGACAAATAAACACGCACGCACACACACACACACACACAGACACACATACACACATACACACACACGCACACGCGCGCGCGCACGCGCACACACACACACACACACACACACACACACACACACACACACACACACACACACACACATGCATACACGCCAAGTTCGGGGAAACCAAATCCGGGAAAACTTCTAAGCATGGTAAGAAAAAAGGAGGAGGTAGTTTTTTTGTTTCTTTTTTATGAAGGAATACAGGCGAGCCCGGTTTTAGTACCGCACTCAGGTATTTCGAACTCTTGTTTTTATCAAGCAGTCCAAACATCCCCTTGAAAATCACATGTAATAGTATAGGAGCTTTGTCTTTTTTAATCCAACTCCCATGTCGGGGACGCCTGATGTAGCGAAGGAAGCCTGTCCGCCCGTTGCTTTTCCCGCGATCCGATTGCCCCTGTAGGAAGCACATCGCC
Organism: Ixodes persulcatus; assembly: GCA_013358835.2. Taxonomy (NCBI): domain Eukaryota; kingdom Metazoa; phylum Arthropoda; class Arachnida; order Ixodida; family Ixodidae; genus Ixodes; species Ixodes persulcatus. Next base: position 6,014 of record JABSTQ010001924.1, read on the forward strand.
AACACCACCTAGAGCAAAGGCCGCAGCACTCGGAGTTGTGACGTCACAGATTCACGACGAGTGGGCCGACCTGAGAGGAAGGCTTCTCCGCAACACATGCTCTCTTTTTTTTTTTTTTAAGTGTGTTTTCCCAAAGACGCCAAGCGGCGCATGCTCCGGCCTTTTTTTTGTTTTTGTTTTTAGCTTTCTCCGAGCCCAGGGTCTCCCGGGGCTTGCGCAATGGACAATTTTTGCCTCCTTTGCGCACGGCGGCTTGCACAAGTGTCGCGGCGGGAGTACGCGAACTGCTCTAACCGTCTCTTTTGTCTTTTGTGTTAGATGTGCGTGGCGGTTTACGCGTGGTGTTTGTCAAGTTACAGGCGGCTTTCGGGCAAGCCATGTCTCATAAATGCTGTGTCCCTGGGTGCCATGGGAACTATGAAACGTCGTCGAAGAAAGTGTCTGTGGTTAAGTTCCCGGAGGATGAAGAACTGAAAAGTATGGGTGCGGGCGATTCCTCGAAAAAACCTGGTTCTATCGACGCATACCAGGGTGAGAACTCTCATATCTTTTCACGTTTTTTTTTTTAATTATTGAATTTATTTCGTTGAATTTTACGCTGCCGTGGCAGCGAAGGCGACAAGCACAAGCTAGCTCTCGCTTTTAATTTTAGAAATGTATCTTTGTAGCGCAAGCTCCCGTTTTCAAAACCACGGTCAGTAGCCTGTAGCCTTCGCTCTATGTCCCCTTCTTGTTCCTACATCTGTGGCGCATATTATTAAAGGAATCAATGAAATCGTCGAGGTCTCGGAATCTGAAGGAAATTTTACCATGAACGCCGAACAAAGGAACGCGACTCAGAGACGACTTTCAAGATTCAGTGACTTCTGCAGAGGACGATCCCAATGTGCATTTTTTGTGCAGTCTTTTGGACTGGCTGGACGCCTGGCTTGACGTATGCGAGAGCAAGAACCTTACAGGTGGCACGCTAACCAAGGAGACTCACGGAGCACTCCGTCAAACAACCCGTGTACTTGTACAGATCACCGAATACTGCTTCACTGAACTCGGGCTGAACTATGTCCTGCTGGGACAGATTCAGACTGATAGCTTGGAAGACCGTTTCGGGAAGTACAGGCAGATGGCTGACTCGCAATATCACATATCTATAAGGCAGCTTTATGAAGGTGAAAATAAGCTGCGACTGCAGAGTACGTTGCCGATAATCCAGTGTGAAGACGAGGAATGGGAGCAGCTTGAAAAACAAGTAGACACGCCACGGCCCAGCTGCAACATATAGTTACAGGAGAGGCAGTGTCACAAGCGATAAATTAGACCCTCCCAGTCCTAGTCTCCGTGGCAGGGACCAAGGTACACAGTTTATGCCGCTTTGAAAAAGCCGAAATGTCAGAAATGCAGGGCGGTGCTTACCGAAGACGATAAGACGGCAACATTTTCACTTGAGCAGGAGAACTACTCTCTTGTCAAGCAATTGGATCGAGGGGGGCTCATTTATCCAACTATGTTCGCCGTTAATGCCATGACACACAATTACGTTGTTGCTCAAGAACTCTCCAAGCAGACAGAGTTTATGAAGGTTCCGATCCAGCGTCAGTTCGTCAGCGAGCTTACAATGGAACTGCTGTCTACCAACGAGACTTCTGACTTCAACGCATGTGAAGAAGGACACACAAGTGAGCTCGTGCTGAAAAACTTGTTCTGGTGCAGCACGAACATTGTGCTGAAAAACTATTGTGGAAAGGTGAACGAAAAGCTTATGAGGCTAATCCCAAGTCAAAGAAAAGAAAATGTGAAACCCTAAAATCTAAATAATTATTTTATATTCAGTACAACAGTCGTCATAGCATAATTATTTTTTTACATTGCCGTACAAGTTCTGTGTCTTAGTGTCGCGAAAGCTGCAGAGCGGCATCTAAGTTGCTTGTGTTTGAATTGTGTCAAGATGGATACAAGAAAAAAGTATGGATACACGAGAATGCACAATTTGAAGCTTTCAAGGTAAGAGAACTTATAATCACAGCATCTATTCGTAGTGTGAATGAACGCGGGTAGATGTGTGCATGAAGCTCTCACAGCTGCATGTGCCCCTTACTGAAAATTATGCTTTACGTTTGCTACGTTTGCCTGCACTCGGTTAAATCAAAACTTGTGCGCTTTGATCTAGGCGGCGTCTTTGCCTCTTTTTTGTGTCTTTTCTGCGCTTAATTTTTCGTCTTCGTGTCTCAGTTCCGGATTAATTACTTTATAAAAAACATTCCCCAGTTCGCCTGCAGCTTTGTTTTTATTATCACATGTTTACTTCTGGTAAAAAATACATTTAAATACATTACATTTTTTTGTGCTCTAAAAGTCCACATTTTTTAAAAATAATCTTCTTTTCATTAGCCTCACATACGAATTCAGTAACCGCACATGTCGTCACCAACTTGATTGTTGCTGTTATGCATTTTGGCGGGTCCCATCACTTACAATAACGTTTCAGGGCATTTCCTTTTTGTTTGTTTGTGTCTTCAAACTCCCGGAGATAATTAAAGCACCCAAGATTTGGATACCTAAAACGAAAACCCATCTCAATCAAAACGTCGTTGACCTTGTTCTTTCATATCATAACAATAATTGTACGTCCTAATATGCTGCCCGTGTAACAAAATATGTTTCCCAGTCATACAGATAATCATAAATCCTTTTTACAAGCTAACAAACGTTTAGGTCAATAAAAAATGCCATTCTACGTCGGTATATCTGTGCGCGACGCCTTTAGTGCAGCGCTTTTCCGCGGCGCTCGCCAGCCGACTCGTGTGACGTCACCGGAGGAGCGCTGCGGCCTTCAGCTCTAGGTGGTGTTGACATCGCTTGCGTTGCGTGGCTGGCAGAGGGCCAAGCCAGCAGTTGTAAAAAAAAAAGAGACACCGAACCGTAAAAAAAAAGTGGAGGAGGGCAAAAGCTATTGGAAGGGAACGCATGCGCGTTTAAAGAGAGCAGGGAGTGCCCGCTGTCGAAACGGTAGCATGCACCTCTTCCCCGAACGATGCTGAAGCTGCATGACTCACTAACCTCAAAATAAAATAAGTGAATGAAAACGTCTTCAGCAAGTCGCACTTTGAACGCCTTTTCACTTTTTTCTCTTTTACCGTTTCTTTTTTTTTTTTGCCCACTGCCTGAATTTAGTGAGCTTTCCTTTTTGTTGCTTGCTTAACTTTTTTCTTTGAATCAATACATTTTTTTATGCGTCTCGCTTTTCTGTGTTCTTTCAGTTTTTTTATTATTTGTAATATTTTCGTGTCTTATCGCTTATGCTGTGTGGAGGTCCCAGGCGCACGTGTAAGCGCGGCGGTGTTTGCGGTCTCCGACAACTACGCTCTACTGTATTTAGGGGCTCTTGGATGCTCTATTTGGTAACTCCCGTTTGTCGCGACCTTCGGTACTAGAAGAAACGGCAGGAAATTTCAACTAGAGCTTAATTTAACATAATTTTGTTTAGCGAACTATCGATATATCTAAGTATTTTAAGATCCCCTTGGAATTCGATATATCTGGGATCGACTGTATCGACAACAAGTTTACATGAAGACAACTTCATTACATTTATATTGTACCGCTCATGCTATAGTAAGTTACAGGTGGAGAAGGTAGCGGCAAATGCCCCTCAAAGGGACTCACATATTCCTCCGCCACCTCCGCATCCAATAGCGTCCCATCGTTTCCTTGACGTCGTGGCCAACGCGGGAGAGGGTTTTGCCTTCCGGTGAATATTTGCTTTATCTTTCGACTTTGACTTAGCGTTATGGAAGCTACGAGAGAAAGATTAGAATTTTTTCCCTCTGATGGAAACAAACACGACTTTGGGGGGTTAGGTCCCCCTCCGATGGATACAAAGACCACTTTCAATGGCTCGGTTCTCTCTCCGATGAATACAAAGGTCGGTTTCTTAAAAAGTGGGGGTCGGAGACAAGTTGGCATCACTCTGTAGCCATTATCTATTCATTGAAGCGGAACAAGGGGCGTTTCCAGCGAACTATTCTTTCGACTGCCGATGGATTTGAAACGGGCGCAACACGCTTATGGGAGGAGCTACTCCTGCCTTCTTGACTTGTAACCGACTATAGTGAGATACAGCTCCGCCTCACTATTATTGCAGCCGTCTGTTGCGACAGCAAGAACTCCTTGTTTAGGTACGGGGAAGGGGGGTAATTTTTATTTTCCGGGAGATTTGTTTGTCAATCGTAACACCGTACAAACTGGTCAAAATTCAGAAGTCTCCCGGGTAATACGGGAGACTTGGCATGTGAAATTAGAAAGAAGAAGTAGAAAAAAAAACATCAAGATATTGTGGAGCACAAAAGCCACAGGACTCCACTGGAGTCACTAGATTAAAGATGCAGTCTCTAGAATTCCGCCGACAATGAAGTCGGCGAAGTTCGAAAAAATCGGCGAGTCTTGTCAAACTTAGCAAATGCAGTGCCTAACCTTCGATGGCGATGCAGCGCTTGTTCCACTTCTTGTCGGAGATGAGGACCGGCTTGAGACGGCGGATGCAGATGACGTGCTTCTCGAATCGGAACTCTGCTGCGTAGAAGCGGAGCAGCTCGCACCAGAGGTCGCCCAAGCTCCGGTTGTTGGCGGACTTCCACTTCCACTCCTGCACAGGCAGCATCAAATGAAGAAACTGATTAATACTTTGAGAGTTCAATTCTTTTCGCCAAAAGATATTTACCAGTAATTGGGGTTTATTTCCAAAGGAATAGTATAAAAAAGAGTAAATGTGCAGGTTTTCGCTTAATTATTTAAAGGACAGCTCCGCTCAATTCCGAAAAATTTAGGTTTACACGTGATTCCATTTCACAAAGCACTACTAAACAGCTCTACGTCTTCGGATTCGCGAAATGTGGAGTATTATTCGTGTAATCTTAATTTAAACAACTGCTGATACCGAAACCGAAACTTCGGTTGCGTCAGGCAACATTGGCCTCGTGTCGACAAAGTCATGGCCACGTCACGTCGAACCACGTGGTCTTGTGAAGTTCGTGGGGGCGACGGACAGGACACGCGACGCGGGCAGGTCGCTTCGCATGGCGTGGACGGTGATGGCCCGGGGGAGAGGGGGAAGGGGAGAAGACGAAGGAGTGGGGGAGCGGAGAAACAGACCGATAAGCGCGCAGGGCAGTGCAAACTAGCGCATCCGCGTTACGGTGATCACGTGGACGCTGTTGAGCCAACACCGGGAGGAGAAACTCATGACGTCATCGTTCAATTTCGCTCTGTGAAGTAAAAACAAACAAAACGTGAGAATGGCGTAGATATGCCTCTGACGTAGTGGGTCAACGTTGGCCGCTCCAACTCCGTCGCATTGACTGCGCTGACGATTGCGCCTCACATCGCACGCTAGAGTTTCAGATTTCGGCGAATTGGCTCATTTGAAAGTTTGCTGGCCAGTTTATTAAATATATAGACGGAATTAGATTGTAATATTTGACGTGGGGTCTTCCTACATGATACTGAAGAGGGCTGCATAGTTTTCTAAATATCAAAAATGAAGCGGAGTTGCCCTTTAAGGGGAGCACATACAGTGCTTGCAAGTTGTCCAGGCTTAGAAGCATCGAATGCACTCTCAAGAAAAAAGGGTGTAAAAGGGTGTATCGTTACACCCTTTCGCCCATATAATACACCCCCAAACATCAATTTGACGTACAGCGCCCTACAGTCGAACAGACGGCCCAAAATTTTACGAGAGGCTTGATAGCCGTGTGGTACAACTTATTAAAATAGCTAATGTATGTTTTACTGACAACAAAAAACATAATCCGGGTTTTCGTGGTCCTACTGTAAAAATTCGGTGTTTTCTTTATGTGGTCTTTGATACGTACTTTAGCTATTTAAAAAGTTATATCGCACCGTTATCAAGCCCCTTGTAAAATTTGGGGCCGTATGTTCGACTATAGGGCGCTGTACGTCGAATCGAATTTTGGGGGTGTATTATATGGGACAAAGGGTGTAACGATACACTTTTTTATGCCCTTTTTTCTTGAGAGTGTGGAAATCGGTGACAACCCTTCGCAGCAATGCTCAATAAGATCAGTCACAAAATTTATGTTAGCTTCAGTAAGAAAGCAATTCCGCATGAACACAAAAGAGGGCAACTCACCGAGTCCTTCACGCACAGGTGGGGCTCCGAGTCGCTGCCGCCCAACAGCTGCAAGAATGTGTCGATGAGAAAAAAAAACATGATTAGCATAAAGACCAGCACATCATACATGAGAAGGTCGCTTACCAACTCTAAAAAAGTCAAAGCAGGAACTATCACCAAGGATTTACTATAGTCCGTTGCAACTCAAGAAGGTAGGGCGAGGGTAAGACGGGCCGGGAGGAGGAAGCAGACGGAACGCTGGAGAAGAGAAGGGGAAACCTCCTTCTCCCTTTAGCGTTCCGTCTGCTTCTTCCTCCCCGGCCCGTCTTACCCTCGCTCTACCTGGTTGAGTTGCAACGGACTATATTACAAAGCAAGAGTATTACAAAAGTTAAACACAGAATCATACGTGTCAAGTTCGGAGAAACCATATCCGGGAGATTTTTTGAACCAAGGGGTAGCGTTTAAAAGAAAAGAAAATCTTGACAATGAAGTTACATTAAGTAAACTTCGTTACATTTATACTGCACTGCTCGTGCTAGAGAGATACAGCGGAGGCTCTCTATCATTGCTGCCGTCTGTAGAGACACTGCATAGGAGGGGTTGATTTGCGTTTTCCGGGAGATTTCCATGTCAATCGTGAAACCGTAAGAAGTGGTGGAATTCTGGGAGCCTCCCGCGTAATACGGGAGACTTGGCAAATAGAGGGAATACAGTGCAATATACTTATAAATACACCGCATATAATGATGTACTACCCATTATCCCCGATTAGATGAAATGAATTAAGCCACGTGGCGGCTTCTTGTTACGTGGTAGCAATGATCATATGACCGCTTCTGCACTTTGTGGGTAGCATGTAGGTTGAGGTGTATCGCTCACAATTCACGTTTTATTCGTTAATTTCAACGAGAGTTTACGGTTGCTTTCGACCTAATTCTTTCGTTGTACTTGTCGTTAAAATTAAACTTAAAACAGCGCGACAGCGGTTCCGTCGCGGCCTACGGATCAGGACCCTGCGACCCAGTTGCGTGTCATCGTACTGACCACGACCAAATCCGTTGTTGTCGTCGCTTCGAAGGCTTGTCAAGTGGCCAAACAGGTGGATTCTAAGACGGAATGGTTCGCAGAAGAAGTTCTCTCCTCTTTTTTTTTTATTTTTAAGTATGTTAAAGACAGTCAGAACAAAGAAACAAAAAAACAAAAACCGTGAGGATGGCTGAGCAGGCGTGAAACTTGGCATTTCGACTGCCTTTTTTTTTTTTTTGCAGTTTGCTCGCTTTGTCTATTACGTCAAAGAAGAAGCGAATAGTATTGACAAGTGCGTCACTGTGACGACAAAGTACGCCACGCGTTGTGCTTTAGCTGCTACGAGCTAAAGCACAACACTCCAACAATCACAAGAAGACGGCGAGAGATGCAAGCGTGTCTGCGTGGTCGAGTCAGTAGCGTGTCTGGCTCGCATCCAAAGGATTGTAGGTTAGAATCCCGCCAAAAATGCTTTAATGTTTTTCTTGAAAGGCAAATGAATTACTTTATAAAGTGAAATCATTTAGAACATATGAATCCGCATTACTTTTAATGTTTTATTCAATTACAATCAACGCGTGACCTCACGTTTCACGTGAGCGTTGTGGGTCGTATGAAGTTCTCGCGCGACGTCATGCGGCTGTGACGTCATGACCCTATCGACCTATCAGGATTTTCCCGACTCACCGACACCGACTTTTCTAAAACACGAGCTCGTTTTTGCGTTAAAAAGGGAGAGGTCGCTTAAACATATTAGAGAGTTCTAGAATAGGGGGCCCCAACGTTTGTGTTACCCTAAGAAATGGAGGGACCCAAACGCGTCGACGGCTTATAGAATAGGGGTTTCGCAACCCAGCGCAGCGCGCTTACGTTTCCTGCTTGCAACACCAACGCGGCTAACTAGTCCAATGTTCAAAAAAGAAAAAGATTAAAAAACGTAAAACATATGCGCTTAGCAAAGTACTTTTTGTTTATAAATAATAGTGAAGGCAAATCTAAATGAAGCCGGCTAAAATTAGAGACAATATATAATCAATATAAACGTTGTTGGCTGTCAGCCAAAACAGTCCAATCCGTAGCGCTCTAATTTGGCGCTCGTTCTCACATTTTTCGGGCGTCCGTGTGCGCTTTGATCGTCTGTCCCCGAAGATTTAGGCCTTCAACTATGCCGAAACTGACACTAACGCGAGCGAGCATACCTTGCGACCAGCTGCTCTATTTAGAACTGAGGTTGAGCGACTTTGAAGCCCTTTTTTAAGCTGCAGGTATCGTGCCACGAACGAAATCCACTCGGAGCCACGGAGTAGCTATATGTTGCGATGCCAACGGTTACATCGTCTCTTTAGGCTGAGGAGCGGCCAGAACCAGGGACGATCTTTCAAATGGGGTGAGCCCAACGCTCATTGTTTGTTACTTGAGCAAGATAAAGCGAAACGAAAGCTGGATGCACCATCCATTGGCAACGAACGTGGCTAATAATGCTGGGGCAAACATGGCAGCGACCATGAACGAATATGCTCCAAAGCGAGCGGAATGGGTGCCGCCATCTTTGCCGACGGAACCCGGCCCCAAGCAAATAGGGGCGATAGGGGCCCCACGCTATTTCTCGAATTTAGCGTTAGGGTAGAGCGCCAACCCAAGACCCAAAACGGAGTTTGGGTTCGGCGCATGCGCAGTAGTGAGCCCCTATTTCTTTGAGGCCCCTAATGACGCCACTGGTCGTGGGCACCGAGTGACGGGCGACTTGCTAGGCCTTCCGACCCACCTTGCTAGACCTTCCCACCGAATCGAGCGGCCACTCGTGTCGCTGGAATTGTTGTCGTTGCTTCCGAAAGCCGTGAATCGAGTGGCCTCCACCGGGAATGGTATTTGAGTATGTATTTCCTTTCGTTTGCTGCTAGAAGTCGAGAAGCGCGCAAAGAGCACGTAGAAGTCTGCTCGTTGGTCTCCATGGCGAATTTTACGAGTGGTGTTGGCGGCCGTGAAGCTATCGTAGGATCCCATCGTAACTTACACACAACTTGCGATCGTTTCGCTTCGCGTATTCGGATTGGATTTTAGGTTTTGTCCTACTCAGGTTTTCCATGATAGCAAAAACAAAATTCACGTAGGGAACAGTTTCTGCTGCTACGAGCTAAAGCACGCAACCGAAGCAAAGGAAAAGTATGAATTACACGAAAACGTCGCTGGAATTAAGCGGTTTATAGATACATGAAAATCATAGCAGGACAACCCAAATTTTGAAATTTGTTTAAATTAACCAAAATTTTGAAATGTCAGCGTTTGAATTTGTGGGTTTTCTCATCATCGTCATCATTGTGTGTTTTCTCATCATTGCACTACAGACCCTCTTCAAAAGTGCGCACCACCCAGTAGTTGCTATGCACACTATCAGAGTACGCCATTGTTTAGGCATGTGCATTGAACTCGAGGTTCGCGTCGGCGTTCGGCATGAACTTGGCTCGGCTGGCGCTGAAAATTACTGCTGCGTTGGCATTGTTGCTCACGGACTTTCGAAAAGGGACCATCGGTCGACTCCACTTCTTACATTGGCACACCCTCACCTCGTGCAGGACGGGAACAACCGGAGGCTTGCACTGCTGCAGGAAGTACACGACCATGATGGGATATGCGTGGAGTGGAAGCGGGGCTCTCTCCTTCCTGTCCAGCCGGCACACCTGGAAAACCACAGGACGGAATGTGTTGGTCCTACCGCTGCGGAAGGAGACATCGGCAACGACGTCATATGTAGTAGCACGAAAGACACGCGGCCGACTAGGGGCGTAAAAACAGAAAGAAAGAAAGGGAAACGAGAGAGCGCGGGGAGGACGGAACACTGAGCTCCGGTTGGAATGATCGGGCTGGGGGGGAACAGACGCAAAGCTAGCTGTCCCTGCTCACTGTTCGAATACGTTCGATCGCCGGCGTCTGGTGTTTCCGTTCCAACGCGTTAAAAGAGCGAGTAGAGACCGAGGCAGCTAGCGTAGCGTCTACCCAATAATCATTCCGGTCGGAGTTCGGCGTTGCGGCATCGGCCACTTTGTACCCACACAGTCACTGACAGTGGGAGGACGGCAAAGCGCGTCTTTCGAATGGCCAGCCTCCAGCAAACACTTTATGCCTTCCGCCACGCGTTGGCTTCTGCCATGCTTTCGCTAGTGCTTGAGCTGCACGAGACACTGAAGCGCTGTCAAAGGGGCAGGAAGCTCGAGCTGACGGCGGGACTATGAGGATAGTGGCTTCCTTGAGGCCTATCCACTATACTTCTATCAGACCCAATGAGAGCTTGGCGTTCTGACGTCATCACAACATAGCGAAAGAAGCAGACAAGCTTGCACTCCGCATTCTGGAACATATGTTGTGTAACAAGGTACTACGGTTTCGAGACCAAAGCCTAAGCTTGTAGCCTAAGCTTGTAGCACATCCTGCGAGTTTGGAATTCGCGTGGACGTCTGTCCAACGGGTAAAGATTCGGGCTCGACGTCCACTCACCTGTCCCCAGTAGCGGAAAATGACGCCGAGCGACTGCACCCTGTGATCCAGAGAGGCATAGTCCGCCAACAGTCTCGATGTCTTGATGGAGTTGGAGTTCTTCAGGCTGATCTCACAGGTAAGATCCGTCGGACCGTCCACGAAGCGAAATCTGGGTACTTTCGCAAGGAAGTCGCGTTCCGGGGACGAGAAGTTGTCTGGATGTGGAAACACGGGAAGAGAGACGGTTCAGAAGCACTACCCGTTTGGGCACAGTGTCTAGAATGTTTCTCTGTCTGCTGGTGTCTTCTACCACGGGATTAATTTCTCGTCTACGGATAAAATAGTTATTATTCAGGTTTCTTTCCCAGAGCATCATGCATATTGCATTTGTACGTGCCGTAATGGCCCATCGTTGTACGGAGATGATCGGTTGAACAGCCGCATTCTGGCGTTTAGACATCTGTCGGCAGCACATTGAAGTAGCTCGCACCGTCTGCCAATGCGGTCGTCCTGCGATCACCCAGGCTTGGCGGCATCCTTCGTCTCGAGATAACCAAGATAACTTCACTGGTGACATTTTTATTGTGCCGGTACGCATTACGCATCGGCAACTTAAGAGCATGACATTCGGGCACTTCTAGAGCGTAGCTCTCACGGAATTGCTCCCTAGTGAACCAATTGAGTTGTCGCGCGCCCACCCAAACACAAGGCAATACACAGGAGAACCGGAAGTATTTCTCTCCCCCTGTCATGGCGCACTCTGTATACTACGTTAAATTGTTCCAAGCTCCGTAGTTTTTTATGTGACGATGGGCACGTTTTTAATTTCACGTTTCTTCCCAAACTGTTCAAGCACGAACGCCAAATGCGAACACCGGTGTCTGGCATTTGAATGGTTAACAGAGACCTCCGTGATCGAGACACAGCCAGCCTGCTTTGCGTCTTCCCACGCATTGGAGCTGCGGTAGAATGCCGATCTCACTATGGTGGGGTGGTGGGTTCGATTCCGATTGGGGCACGATTCACAATTTACCGCTCTTCTGTACAGATTGTGCTCTGAAGTGTGCGTTGCGCACTTTATAAAGGTTTTCGCGGCCTGTAGTCACATTTTCCATGGGGACACCAGCCCTCGAACGCATTCGATGCTGAAAGAGACGGGATGCAGAGATCAGAACTCAACTCACCCTCGTCTTGGGTAATCTTGTCCGAAATTTCCACGAGAAGCTCGGCCACCTCAGTACTGCCGGTCGAGGAAAGGTCCAGGTTCACTTCGCTATTGAACAGGCCGAAACCGCTGACCGAGGGTCCGTGGAGGGTTAGCTTGACGTCTGCATAATAAACACGGAGGGTCAATCGAAAAAAAAAAATGCGAGGACGGTCGCGCGACACGATGCGAATGGACAACGTGAGCTCTAGCGACATTTAAATGATACTGCTTTGTGATTGACTGAAACCTCCGGTGATATTCTTTTCCGCGTGACACTTCCTGTTCACGCACAGCGTGATCGTGACGTCGAATGCGTTCACACTAGCAACGAGGGTGAGATGATAGGCGCCTACACGACGGCAATGTTTTCTCTCACGGGCGTGTTTTAATCGAATACCCATCGACTCTATGGCTCAAAATTTTTCTGCCATAAACAGCCAAAAGTCAGGAGACTGGTTACAGCTAACAGTTACATGTTAACACTTTCCTGACCATAGAAAAAAATGTGCGTTTTCTGTGGTTTTTGTTGTGTTTATTCGTTGAGGAAACTATTTGATTTACAAGATGATGTCACAAGTAAATATAGAGCTGAATAATGAGCATTCGGATTATGCAAATGTCAATGTAGACTGTAATTCGACAAATGCAAAAGTGTTTTAAAAATTTGGTGCCAACAAAGTGAAGATATGTAAACAAGAACTATAATTTTACCTCGAGAACAATTTTGATCAGCCGAAAATCAAGGCAACCTTTGTCACTGACATGCCATTGGGCTAACCAGTCTTTCAGTGGGGTGAAGCAGGGGTCATCAGAACCAAAATATGGCCATTGGGCTTCAGAGTCAGACACAATGCTGCTATCCGATTCTTTGAAAGCGACAAATTATTCGCAAGAACTGCGGTGCTTCCGCGTGCCAAACCTGTGGAAGTGGTTACGGCACTCACAAACGGCGACGTGCCGTGGGCTTCACGCTTTGCTAAAAACTCGCTGCCCCGCAGAAAGAAAAACACAGAAACTAAAATTGCAGTCTTCAAACTACATACGAGATGGTGCGGGGAGCGTGATAGCTCCACAGGAGTTTTGAAATGGGCTTCCGCGGTTATCAATCACGGGTGATCGACGCCCTGCGGGCGCAGCAAGGCAAGAGTTTCGTGCACTGTGGCTACGGTTCTCACCGGGCAGGGTTTCCCGAAGGGAGGCCTCCAGCTTTTCGGCAAATGCTTTTCTCAGCTCAACCTCCTCCTTGGTCAGCCCGTATCTCCTCACAGTTTTGAGCAGGGAGTCGATGGCCTTGACCTGGACTTTCACCGGGTGCGGGATGTTCTTGACGTCCATCCGCATCTCGCTCACCTGCAAAACGGTGACAATCGAAACCTTCAAAAAATCGCTCGTAACTTTTGAATGAGACAATGGTTTCTTCCAAAAATTTCTCATTTGCTTTGAACCGGTAGCGCTACATTTGGGTGGAGAATGAACGTTTGGTGATGCAGTTTATTTTTTTGGTGAAAACGAAACATTATATATTTCTTTGGGGTGATACATTGTACAAATAATACTGAAGATGACAACCGCTAGAGCGACCTCAGCTCGCCGCGGCCAAACGAACACACCTAATCTTTCGTTGGTTTTCTTCGCCCTCCGCTCTTCTGTCTTGCTCTCGGGACCAGCGATTTAAGCACTTGCAATTTGCATGGTTCCGCTCTAGTCTTTACGCCGGTTCGTAAAAACTGAAGCTAAACGCCCCCCGCCCACCTATTACTGGCGCACTTTTCTATAAAGTGCAGCGACATGCTATCAAGAGTTTCCACAAGCGTTGCCACGACGAGCGGCCCTATGTGATGCTCAAAAGCGTGAAATTTTGAAGCGCTTACCAACAACCTGAGTTGATGCTGCTCTTGCTCCAGGTGTTTCTCCACGTACCAGTTGTCGTCGAAGTACCGGTGGCACAAGTGGCAGTAGAAGATTGCCCTCGGAAACCGCTTGGACCTCTGCGCATGATGGCAGCGAGACGTCATTTGCCGTTTTAACACAGGATATGCTTTCGCAAAAACCGTCATGTCGATTGCGCCGTTACATTTAGCGGGAATACTATTGTCGCGTGATCTAAATTTTTCAGCTAAATTTAACATGGAAGTCAATGGACCACTTCCTGCAACTTTAAGCCAAGTCACGTCAACTTCCCCAAATAAATTTTCCCTTTAGCGGGGAAATTGACGTCGTGAGACCACATCCCGTAATGCCATATTTATGCTAAATAAGGTAAGAAAACGAATGCCTCTGACCTCTCAATCTCCCCGCGAATTTTAACGGAAAAACCATCACGTGACCCAAAGTCACGTGATGTTCAGTCACGTCATGTCAATTTTTCCCGATAAATTTAGATGGGAAATTGATGGGACGTGACTTTCAACGCTTTCTGTGCTCCACAGCCTTGGTCTGCGAGATTAAACTAGAGCAATTTTCGAATATTACTGGTTCGAGAGTCCGGCAAAACAAGTTTGCTACACGCCATCGGGCAATAAGGCTAAGTCCCAGTGAGTTGTGCCTCTGCCTAAGTGCGTGCCTGCTTCCGCGCCTTCAACACTTTAAAACGGTTCTCGCACATTTATTTTTACCACTTTTTTTCGTTAGGGTTGTAAACAATTTTGACAGCAATGAGAGGACATTGCATTGAGCTGCTTCAGCGTCAAGAAGCACAAGCCTTCTGGAGGGATGTTCAGTCAAAGTACATTATAAAAAGAGAAGACGACTGTAAACCTTTCAATTGACATAAAAACATAAACCCCGTCTATATTACGTCACTTCCGTCTAGCGAAAGGCAATAGGAGGGAGAGAAAGACACTTACCTTCTTTAGAGGCAGCACGCTTTGGCCTTTGAAAATGTTCAAGGATATTCCCTCAGTTGATTCCTCAGCAAGGCGGGCCGGGCTCTTGAGATTTCTACTTCCTGAATCAGGAGCCAGTGAAAGGTATTTGTCAGACACTTTCGATAGTTTGGTCTTATAACCCAACACGAAGTATTCCCTGGCGGCCATATCTGCGTGCGTGGCTGCCGAGCGCGTCCTGATGGCGAGCGTCCGCACCTTTAAGATTGCCGGTCTTAGCACGCTTTTAATGTGAGCTCGTTCTGAGCATGCACTCTAAACATCGCCTTCAAATATGCCATCCAGTTAATACCCGGCCCCTATAGAGCACAGTGAACACCACCTTCCAAGATATGAAGCTGGAGGCTTCAGAAATTTGTGAATCAGTTATTTTTCCAGCATCTTGATAAAATGGAAACTTGGGCGAGTTGGTGACTTACATTCTAAAGTTAACAGCGCAAGCTCAGTCTAACGCACCGACAGACAAATAGACAAACACACGAAAGGTATGTTTGTCCTTTTGTGTGTCGGTGTGTGTGATCGATATTGCGCTGTAAACCTTAGAATTTCTAGCATCATTCAGATTAAATTTATGGAATTTGTGCCACTCAGGTCATGAACAAGCGTAAACATTGATGTCATGAACTAGCCATACAGTGGAAGTGTTACATATCTTGAAATACACTGGGTGTTTGCGGAAACTCAGGCCAAAGCACTAATGCAAAAACCATGTAATGTACAGAAGAAAGGTTGATGCCCAATCGTTCGTGCTAACAGTCCCATTAAGGAACATTATTAGCGTCGTAGAAGATTTCACGGGGTATTAAGGCACACAATGGTAGAGGCCGGTTCACATATTGCGACTGTTTACGACCAGTGAAGCCGAAAACCGGCCTTTAAGCCTCTCATGACTGCTCGTACGACCGAAAGCGCAGTAGCACAGCCGGCCATAAGCAGTCACAAGAGGCTTAAAACCGGTCTTTTAAGCGCCGTTCACACACTTTCAACCGAGTACGACCGAGAGAGACAAGACCGGATTTTACGCCTCTTGCGACGACAGAGAACCAGATGCTCTGCTGCGGAGCAGGTTGTACGCCGTCGCAAGAGGCATAAAATCTGGTCTTGTCTCTCTCCGTTCTACTCGGTTGAAAGTGTGTGAGCGAGACTTAATGGCTCGTTCACACTTGCAACCGAGTAGAACGGAGAGAGACGAGACCTGTTTTATGCCTCTTGCGATGGCGTAAAACCTGCTCCGCAGCAGCGCATCCGGTCCTCTGTCGACGCAAGAGGCTTAAAAAGCAGTCTTGTCTCTCCCGGTCGTCATAAGCAGTCACAAGTGCATCGACCGGCCTCTAGTGCTGGCCTTACTACACACACAGGTTCACACCGGAAGCATCCCCCTCATCGTCTTACCGAGGAATAATGCTGCCACTCCCTGCAGGTCCTCGGGCCTCTCCAGCAGGCGCCTTTCCAGGTCTTGCAGGAATATAACGTCCTGGTTCCGGCAGGGACCCAGCGAACCCGGCATCATGGAGACGCCGTCGCGCCCAGCGAAATTCTGAGTCTCCTTCCCCGCGTTGGTGCTGTTGTTGAGGGCGCGGTGCGACGGCACGAGAATTCGGTGGTCCTGCCGCGGCTTCGGGTCTGGCTTCAGCATCGTGGGCGACGCGGACGCCGGGGGATTCTCTTGCGGTCCCGCGGAACTTGGGGTTGGGAGCAGCGAACCCTCCGGTCCCCCCGCTTCTTGGTTCTCCCGTCGGTCCCTCCATGCGTGCGGCGGGTTCCGCTTGGGGACTCGGCGTCCCGGCGGCTTCTGCTGTTGCCGCGGCGGATGGGGCACGTGGTCCGACTTAGCAGCGAAGCTCTTGCCGAGCGCCATGAAAGTGAAAGGAGCGCTGAGGCCACCCTAGGCGTCGGAAAGCAGAGTCGATGACGACTGTCTGCTGGGCGAGAACAGGATGCGGTTAAGTTCCCGCTCGATCTCCAGGCACCGCTCGGGCTCCGAGAGCGCCGCTTTTTTGTGGCTGCGAGGGAGAGGAGGAAACGTTTTTGAGTGTGTTGGTGAAGTTCGGGACTCTTGGAAACATGGGGTAAAAACGAATAGTGCAGCGTTGCTTCGTTAGGTTCGGTTCGCCGACATGCTGCTAGCAGCGAATGATGGAAAACGGTACGAAGAACCTAAGAGCAGGTTTTAGACGGTCCTTGTGCTCAGCGCTGCTTTTCTTTTATCATTAAAAACACACACGGCTACAGCTACAAGCGTTGATACACGTAACTGCTAGACAATGACACATGTAATGAATGCAGTATGTGTGTATATTCCTGGTCTTTCGTAATCATTTCTCTCTACAGCCAAGCTCAGGGTAGACTTTCATGACGGAGTAGGCAAATTATATAAGAATAAACGAGAGGTAATACTGCCCGAAATTAGAATGACTTTTAATGATGCGGCACTAAAAGCGAAGGGGCTATTTCTGCACTCACGAAATAGCTAGATTAAGATTTATCACGGTCATGCTTTCAGTGTTTGTCACTTCTTGGCGGTTATTATGCAGGCACAAAGTGTTACACACATTTCGTGACTGAAAAAACAAAACAATTGGACAACGACACTGAAAAACGCAAACGATTCTCGTTTTCTCTTGATCAAGTAAAAACAAGCTTACCTGCTGACAGTAAAACCAAGTAAAAACAAGCTGACCAGCTCAATCACCAGGTTTTTGATGCACCAAACAAGAAAGCGAACCCCAAACTATAGCCCAAACAACCCAGATCGCATCAAGTAATCTAGCGGCCGCCTATGTCCGAAGCTGAACAGCTTCGAGATCAGTAGCCGGACAGTGCCAGCTTATCCAAAAGAATAAAAATTTACATATCTTTTTCTTTCCGTTACAGACGGCATTTTCGCAACTTCTAACAATGTGAACCCGCGTAAGCGAAGAGGCGATTACATTCGACGGTACATTGCGAGGCGAGGCCAAGATGACAGCTAGCGTCCTGAGCAACCGAGGCCTGTAACACCCACATACAGATTGGCTCACTTTGTTGGATTATAGGCCACACATCTTATAGAGATACCCCAGCTGGAGAAGCAAGCGCATTTTTGTAACCCTAGAGTGTGTACGGTTATTTATTTCTTTATTTGGAAATACTAGTGGCTCCACTCAAGGAGCCATGGTAGGAGTGGGTACAAACATATAAACGAGATGCAGATTTATAAATTAAAACTCAATTAAGTATAAATTCAACAGCAGATAAAAAAATTAGCAAAATTTGTTTTGACGACGACATCATTTGGTAGCTCGTTCCATTCTTGAATTCAATTGCCCGAGGGAAAAAAGAATATAGAAAACAGTCAGGTTTTAAACCTGTATTGTTTTAACGCTCATGTGTGCTTTAGACGTGAGGACCCGGTCGATAATGGTTGAACATAGTGAGAGCTTTGGACATGACGAGTGCTGTTAAGAATATTGAAAATTAATATTAATCTATCAATTTTTGCTCTCATTTGCAACGGCTGAAGCTTCGCTCTTATGACTAATTCAGTGGACGATTTTTCTCTACAATAATCATTAAAAATAATCCGATCAGCTAACTTTTGGCTAATTTCAAGCTTGTTGATACAGTTTTGTGTGAAAAGGCACAACACTGAACTAGCATATTCTAGCAAGACCAAATAATACTCTTAAAAGCAATAGGTTTAGCGTCAAAATCGGCAAATTTTAATTTCCTTGAAACGCAACCAAAGCGCCCCTCGCTTTGTTAACCGTTAATTCTAAGTGCTGGTTCCAGTTCAGTTTATTCGTAAAAAGTCCTAAATACTTGTACTCATCGACCCGCTTTACTTGCTGTCCATCAAGTAAGTAACTAAATTTAACTGGCTTTTTTTACAGGAGACTGCCATGACGGCTGTTTTCACATAACTTAGCTTCATTTGCCATTTTTTCGTCCAACGCAGTCTCTTTTCCAAAGCTTCCTGCACTGTAATATTGTCGGTATGGCTTTTTATTGTTTTATATAATATACAGTTGTCAGCAAACAATCTAAGCGGGACATCAATATTGGTTGCAATGTCATTAATGTAAATCAAAAACAAAAGTGGCCCAAGCACGGAACTTTGGGACACTCCTGAAGTAACGGGCAGTTTGTCCGAATGAACTTTGTTATAGTGAACATATTGGCTTCTGTTTGATAAATACGCAGCAGCAGCTTTGGATGAGAAACCGTGTCAAACGCCTTAGAAAAATTTAAGTATATTATATGAGTCTGGCCCCTCTCGTTAATGGCTTCAGCCAAGTTATACGTAAATTTTATGAGCTGAGTTGTAGTCGAAAGTGATATTCTAAACCTATGCTGATTTCTATATATTAGGTTATACTTATTCAAGTGACATAAAATATGTGTAAAAATGATATGCTCTAGCAATTTGCACGTGGTGCTAGTTAAAATATTGGCCCGTCACCCTCTTTATGCATCGGAGTTATTTTTGTTGTCTTCCAGTCATTGGTAAAGCTGCATTGTCAAGAGAAAAACAAGAGAACATGAAAGTATTTGGACATCCATTCTGCGTACCGTTTCAAAAAAGTGTTTGGTATCATATCCTGCCCCGTACTTTTCTTAGTGTATAATTTATTAAAAATTAGTTGAAAATTCCTTCCCGAGTTATGAAAATGTCACCAATTACGTCCGCATCGTTATCTTCGAGGCTTCGGATAACTCCATTGTCAGTAGAAAATACCTATTTAAAAAAAAAAAAAAACTTGAACTCAGTTGCGGTAAAATTACTTTGGACAGATGACTTATCCTTATGTGAGATATAACGCCAGAACTTTTGTGGCGCACTTCTCATGAAACAGCGGAGCGAAGTAGTAAAGTATTTTTCTCTTTGCTTCTGAGATTTCAAGTTTAAGCCGTGCGTTTAGTTCCGAAAGAAGCTGGCGACATGTTTGTCCTATTAGATTTAGGCAGATTGCGTCTCAAACGCGACGCGTTGCTATACTGCAAATAAAGGGCTAACTATTCTGCGTTGTTCTGAAAAGAAGAAAAAGAAAACTGAGAGGGGGCCAAACAAAACTCCCGGTTTCGCAACAAGCGACGCTTATACAAAATGTTAACAGAGCCCCTGCGCTGAAGCGTACGCTCGATGGTAAAGATGTTGTGTCAAATCAGATTCCCGAACTGGCGATAGGAATTTTACGATAAAGTCACACATCCACCATGTTCAACGATACTAAAACACTCAGATGAGAATCTCGCTCTCGAAACCTGGGCCTCTGGCACCCACTGAGACTGAGCTAAATAGGATAACAGCGCCACCCTTTAGCGACGAGTTGAAATATGAAAGTTGCTTTATATGGCTAGTGCAAGATGGCTTTGCGAGATGGCGCCACCGGCCCTTCCGTGACTCGACGGAACCAGTAAGTGCAGCCGTGCAGTTCACGGAGTGGCAGCGGCGGGAGAAATGGCAGCGTTGCGATCGACATTAGCTCGGTACTAGGATAAAAATCGGCGCCACTTTTTGAGAGCAGGCTCTATGGCAGTTTCTCAACTGAGTGGTTCTAGTAACGTAAGCCATGTTGCAACAACACGCACATTGTTGATTGACTGGGACGAGAAAGTGCTCCGATGCCCTACTCCTATCTTGTTTTTTGTGCGGGAAAAGCCTCTTTCATTTTCAAACCAGCACGCAATTAAAGTAATAGCCAATTAAACCTATATTAAAACTAATGAGGCCATGACTTGTTACTTGGTCTTGTACTAAAGTCACGTTACGCGCCCGCGTTTCTTTTTTTTTTTTTGAGTGCAGAGTTAAAGTTTGTCTGCTTCTGCACGTTGTGATGCGTTCGGCGTTGTGATGATGTCACAACGCCGAGCTCTTATTCGCTGATTGAAAAAAAACAACAAAAAAACTAGTGCTTAGACCTCAAAGGCATCTAGCATTGAGGTCTACCCACTATTTTTTCTCAGTCTGCCAATCAGAGCTCGGCGTCGTTCTGACGTCACCGCAACTCTTACAGAGGGAGCAGACGACTTGCCCTCCGCATAAGTACTTATGAGAGCGAAATTTCACGCTCCATGTTGCGTGAAGCCATCGGAGTCCACAAGGCGTAAGTTTTCCACAACACCATCAATGACGTGCGGGATGAACAGCGAAAAAGAGCTGCACGCAGTGAGCGAGACTACCATTTTTGTTTAATTACTGGCGAGAGAATACCTAAACCAGTGGTTCTCAAATGGGGTTCCGCGAAGCCCCGCCTCTACCCTCAAGATTAAGGAACCCTACCGTACTTAAAGCCCCTACCATACCCCGTGTTAACCTTCTATGACTTTTTTTTTTTGTTTGATGGTATTGCCTACTTCAAAGGGATGCTGAACCGAAATCTGGATTCCTCAAAATACGCGGCAAAAGCGTGTAATGGGATGCTGCAAACATCAAAACATCACTCATACAGCGATATCTCAAAAGGATGACCGTATTTTTCAAAAAAAAGAGGCGCATTTGACAGAAATGTTCACGTCTTGTTTCTCCGAGAAAGAAAGGGAACGGCCTCGCGTCTTTTCCGCCTCGCCGCCTTGAGGGAGCGAAGCGAAGAGAGGAGGAAACGAGATATCTCTACGTCACGCCTCTCGTCGGCCTGGTTCAATCTTGACTCCTTTTTTTCAAAAAATACGGCCGTTCATTGGAGATATCGCCTTACGAGTAGCTCTGTAAGGATTGTAGCGTATTGCCTATATCTCCTGCATTGTTTTTTGTTTTGTTTTTTAAATCCAAATTTCGGTTCACCATCCCTTCAATTAAACCTTTACAGACATGTCTCATTAATATGAACACGAACGTTCCCATCAAAAACAAATTTGTTCTGAACAGGAGTTGTTCATAATCACGAATCAAGATTACAGTTAATAACCAAGCGCGACATCATAATACACTCTCTACCTTCTTCGAAGTTGTGAGGGAAGTAAGTGACCTATCTTTACTTTTACGCAAAAAGACCTACGAATATGTTCTTCAGGTTTGTCATCCGCGGCCGTGACACACAGAGAGAGAAGGGCGGAAGAGACTCTTTAACCGTAAAGCCATCAAGAGAAAAAAAAATATATTGTTCTCCCAAGGTCTTTTGTTTTATTTGACTTTGTAATCGGTTTCAGAGAACTTTTGTCTATAATAAGGAGTTCCCCTTGTTTGTTTTGCGAAACAACTAGGTCAAATGTCTGTATGCAATGGAAAGGGGACGTATTGGAACGCACACCGTTACGTGCGTAAAGCGCGAGACACATGGACGGCAGAATCGTCCGATCCGACGTCCGATCCGACAGTCCGAACGCCGCTCCGAATTGCCGCACGCGACAGTTTGAGACACACGCTTCCGACCTTGCATGTGACACGACGATCCGTTCGGCTCCGCCCAGGAGATCCAAGCACTCCAGCGGAGGTCCGCGTTCATAGATATCTGGTCCCAGATTGACGGTCTAGCTCGCACGAGCGAAGTTAGGAGCTCGTTCTCGCTAGCGCGTGCATTCTTTGGCGGGGCCATCTTTTTCGAATGGGTCAGCGGGATCCACGCGTCCGGCTTCCCGTCGCCCGTCCCGCTTTCTTATTCGTCCCGCCAGACCCAGTGCGTCATCATGACGTTCGCGCTAGCTGTGCTGTCATTGGCTGGACGCATCCGACAATCCGTCTGCCGTGCGAAACTATCTGGAGCGTTGGACGCACGTCGGATCGCAATCCGACGTCTGAAGCGACCAAATTTTTCGGATCAGGCAGTCGTATTGCCGGATCGGACGGATTTTTCGCGCATGTGTCTCGCGCTTAAATCGCACAAATTTTAGGACAAACATAAAAAATTTCCACGTTTTTTTTTGTTTTTTTTTAACGAATTGCTGGGGGATCTTTTTGGACAAAAATCTAATGTTCCTGCACTTTTCGCACAATCCCGTTTTTCCTACACCTAGATAGAACGAATTTTCGTGAACTTGTGAACGATGCACAGCAGTGTGAATCAGCCCAGAAGCAAGAGTAAACACATAGAATGTCCTCCAAGACTTTAAAATTCGATGAAACGAAATTCGATGAAAAACGACACGAAGTCCTAGTTTTGACAAACACGAACGCGACCGGCATGCTTTCCTGCATCTCTTTGTGGCGAAAACTGCGCCGTTAAAAAAGAACTCCGGCGATTTTTTTTAGCTACCCAATCCAAAAGCATCATCTGAATGCGGATGGCTTCCTGATACCGAAATGCTGTCTGATTCCTCCAGATTCAATCTAGTTAATGAAAAAAGTGGTGTTTTGTTCGCTGCCGAATCCAATACATCGTCCTCCTCGGTTTTTCCCCACCATCCAAACGTGACGTCACCGGCGGGCAGCAAGGTGCGCGGCCGGCAATCGGGTACGCTCGCGCCCGCCTTTCTCAGTGCGTCAAACAACGAGAAAACAGGGGCCTTCCTGCTATCTGAAGTCGCTGATAATATCTAGGTCCACCAAGTATGACCTTGGCCTACGTTCTAAACTATGAGAAAGTAAAAAAAAAAAGGAAGCAATTGGAATTCTGGTAGAACCGTTTTTTAAACTCGGTACGCTCAAGCTGCGGCTTGCTAGTTTCGTGAAATCGCTAGCAAATCCGTTCTCTTCTTATCAGAATTTGGCTGGCGAAGAAAGATCGAAGAGTCACGAATACATTTTTTTGAAAAATTACCAAAGCATCACAGAGAATGCTCGGAATGCGTGTACAGGTGACCCACACGCTCGTGTTACCAGAAGAAACGTGCCATTTGTTTTATATTTTCTACTGAAAAGTTGATGTTGCATACGCCAGCACGTGTAACTACTCTTGTGGCATGCATACGCTCTTTGGAGCTTAAGTAATTTAGCAGATGATCTATTGACCATTTCAGAAAAGCGCTTCTGGTCGATGCCACTTTCAGCGTTCGTGCGTGTGGCGCGTAATTTGCTTGCCTTCCAAAGCGGCGAACATGCACGTGCTGGGCTGCGACCTAACATATGTAGACTGTAATTCTCATTCGTGTAGGTCAAATGGCAGGAAACTGTTCATAAATATTGTGTTAAAATGACAATTAAAAGAACCGAAAAAGCTTTGCGGATACGTAACCGCCTTGAATCCCGTCGTAATCGCGACGGGTTCGCTGTCCTTTTCGTCCGCCATTGCTTCCCGATGATTCTGCGCCGGCTACCGCTAGGTGGCTGCGATCATTAAAACACCGCAGCGACGTGGCCGGCTCGCTTCCTATTCGCGACTCCAACTAACAATAGACCGTTTTACTCAACGTGGGCAAGAGAAAAAAGGGGAAAGGGCTACCGGCGCTTTCCCCCTTTCTGGTTGTGTAGAAAGAGCGAAAGTCCCTGATGAGAGGCTTGGCCGATGTTGGGTGTATGCAGTGCCCCAACTTCGTTCGCGCTTTCTTCTTTGTTTGAAACTCTCAAACTTAATTAGAGCCGTGGTCTTCGATGGCGACAGTTCCCCGGTCATCGGGACACCATTGCTGGGTGATAGGATGCACGAATAACGACAGAAAGCAGCGCATACTGTCCGAGGACCTATGTAGCTTGCATAGAATCCAGGAAGGCGAGTGCGGCTGCAATGTTTTTCAGCTCCATCGCTTTCCGCATGACTGGAAATGATGAACCATTCATCAATTTTTGCTGGCTATGGGCCTATTTCAACGTAGCCGTTTTTAGTAGTCAACAACCGATACACAAAACGGAAACCTGAATTAACATTTGGAAACACCAGGAGCTGCTACAGATCGTTTTGCTGCGCTGTTTTTATCTTGCGTGTTCGGGTTCTTATATTTCATTGTGAATGAACGACGAAGACGTTCTAGATGTACTTATATCGAACCGCAGAAAGTCTCAAAGCAGCCACGAATTATTTTCCTATTTGATGCAATATTTTCAGTACTAACCTCCAATTGCTATCGCTGGCACGTTCGCTGCCGCTGTTCCCCCCGTCGCCGCACTGGCGGATGCCATGACTCGAACAAAGAAACGTGCACACTGGGCTCGAAAACGCAGATCGCAACTCACGAGACGTACCCTGCAGCGACTATCCAGCGCTTCAAAGCGCCCAATTAACGGAAACAGCCCACCAGCGGCGCTCCAAGGAGCGCTTTTGCCAGCCCTCTGGTATCGCGCAGGAGATCGCGATTCAGGAAAACCGATAGAACTACCTTTTCAACAATTTCCAGCCTCACCCGGTGGCCGAAATGAGCCTTCAACTAAGTGTTGTAGATAATAAATCGAGTCAGTCACCACTGTAAATTATCGAAATTTAGATAAATTCAGGTTCAAAAACTTTTGAAGCTGAAACAGCAATTATTACGAGAAAACTTGCACGCACCTTGCGAGCGTACCCCATGTTCATCAGCGGTACAGCGCTCGGTGCGAGCTCTATTCACAAAATGTTCCGAGCAGAGTCGAGAGGATGGCGTTGAGGAAACGTCTTTTCGGTTAACGGACGCAATCCACTGCCGCCGAGACCAGGGTCATGTCGAATGCGATGGAGCTTAAAGACATTGCAGCCCCTCCCTCCTTGCCGGATTCCTTGCAAGCTACATAGGTCCTTGGACAGTATTCGACGCTTTCTGTCGTTATTCGTGCACCCTATGACCGAGCAATGGTGTCCCAATAACCAGGGGGCGGTCGCCATCGAAGCCCGTGGCTCTAATTAAGTTTGCGAGTTTAAAACAGAAAAGAACGCGCGAACAAAGTTGGGGCACAGCAGACACCCAACACCGACCAAGCCTCTCATCCGGGACTTTCGCTCTTTCTACATAACCAGAAAGGAAGAAAGCGCAGGTAGCCCTTTCCCCTTTTCTCTCTCGCCCTCTTTCAGTAAAATGACCCATAGAGCGGGGGGCACAGCGTAACATAAAAATACTGACAATAAACGAAGTGACGTTAAGTGCCGGATTTCTCCCGAAAGCAGCCGTCAGAGAATGCAAACTTGACCCACTTCGGCTTTTGTGCTGAGCTGGGCACCGTGCATGCTGCATTGTTCAGCCAGGCCAGAGTGGTTACAAAAGAGCCCCTCCTCCCCCTCACCGGCTTTCACAAACTCCAGCCGAACACTGACGCCGTGTTCGGTTATGTCAGCCGAGCGCCGAGTCATTGTTATTTGTTATCCCATCCGTATAGTTCCAAAGTTAACCGCTTGGGGCGCCATGGTCTGATTTAGAGACAGCGAAGGAAAAGTGGATTTCAAGACAGTAGAAATTGCCAAGCAAAGACTAAGTGAATGGTGGCAGAAAGCGAGAGAACACTAGGTATTTTCTCATTAACTGATGGCAAGGGGGTTTTATAGCCTCATTTTCTTTTCAGTACGGAGTGAATATATTTTTCACATTTAAATATTCTAAGCTTAAATGGTAAGACAAAATGGCTTGGTGGCGCAAGCTACCGCCCGATCCAAAGGGCTCAGCCGGATTCATCCATCCATCCATCCAATGCCAATAGCATCACTAAACCGGAAAATTCATTAGCTAGGTTGAGTCAGGACGGAAATTCCAAATATTGTCAGAACTTGATAACAGTCTGATTGATGAGAGACAAAAATCGACCCCAGCCGCGTGCATTCGATAGTGTTCCTGAAAGGTAACCCTTTCAACAGTGCAAGCGACTCAATTTCTGGCGAAATTCGCGACCTTGAAAATATCGCGAAAAATCGATCACGCTAATATATCGGCGCATACCTTTCCAAGAAAAGCTGCTAGGCTGCCGCCATGTTGCTGATGCATCTGGTGCAACTCTCGCGCCCTCTATCAGCTAGAAACTTTTCGCTACTATTTCGGACTGTGAAAACACGCTCAGCGCGATTCTCTACCATCATTTTGCCATTTTGCATTCGACATTTTCTGTTCCTCTTGAAAGTTTCCACTTAATTTGTCTGATGCATGCAGCGTGCCCTTTTTGTGTCAGTGTTTCTCCCACTGTAAGAAATAGGGCTGGCATGTGCCTGTCACAAAAGCGTTGCTGCTCGACATTCACGCGAAATGAAGGAGGGGAAGGACGTCAAAAGGCCCTCTAGGAGATTTTTGAACAATGGCAAGTATTGTCCACCCTCCCAGAGTTAATCCGCGTAGAATACTTCTCAGTCATGGCCAAAAATTGTTGTTCTGGTTGGAGTCAGTCGCGCCCGTTCTTTTGCCGTGGTGCTGGTGTGAAAAAAGTAAGCACTCCCCAAATCGTGCCCTAAAAACATGCCACCTTGGATTCCCCCGATCGTCGAGATGTGACTGTGTTATTTGAGATATTTCTCATGTAAAAACTATTCTCAGATACCGCTGCATCGTGTGGTACGTACAATATATTTTTCGAATGCCCTGTCCATCGGTTAACGCGTTCCCTGTCCATCAATAAACGGGTGAATCGACGAGAGATCAAACCTGCAGGTCCACTCAATTTTTTTTTTTTATGTGATGTACACGTAAAAGAATCGCACGAAACTGAACTTCTTTTCCCGAAAACCCGTCTTTGCGACGAGAAAAAAAAATGTTTCAAGATGGCGCGACGGAAATAAACCTTCTCCTTGGCTTCACCGTGACACAAGCGCCCCGTAGCCGTGTCTTATTTTTGTAAAAAAAAATGTTACTTAAAAAAAAAATGCCAGCAGCGGATTGCAGCGAAACACGCCGGAGTCAAGACGCTTCGCAACCTCCATTTTGACCGCTGAGAACTTTTGTACCCAGTAAATGGTGTAACGTGTCTTCGTACGCTCTTTTTTCCTGGCCTAAAGAGGTTTGTACCTCAGAGTTTTAATGAAATCGAAACCGTTTTTTTTTTTTTAATATAGGTAATTTTTGAAAAATATGGTTTTTCAAAATATTTTTTTCTAGTTCATATTTTGCAGAAATAATTTAAATGCCCTGGCGTATATTCTGTATAGCTTTCAAAGTCGCTAATGTCATACATAATGAGATAGGAGGCCTGCAAGTTAGTGTACTTAGTTGCAACTGGTCTGAAGTTATAAATCTTTTATATTATTTTTAATTCATAAAGCACGTAATAATTGCATGTGGTTGACTTAAACTTTGGTGTGTTACATGAAACAGGAAACATGTTTGGCCCACCACTCTTCCCTGCCTTCCACGGAACCGTAAAATTGGCAACTAATGCTGTCCGCGGTGGCATCAGGGCCGTAGCGCATTCTGGAAACATTTGTTTTCTGGTACTGAAAACGCGTTTTTGAAAAAAAAAAAGTCCAGTGTCGTGTGATTCATTTGTGGGAACATCACGTATAAAAAAAAAAAAATGTTGAGTGGACCTGCAGGTTCGATCTCTCGTGGAATCACCCAAACACATTATTTGTAAGCGTGAAAAATGCATGCCTTTTGGCTATTTTCTTTTGTAAACTAATTTCGACACTCACGCTCTTTGTCGTTCGACACGCGGTTAATCGGGTGGCGCCGTCAAAGCTTAACGTTAAAAAAAACCGACAACTAACATTCTAATCGCATTCGCTCTGTCGCGCGCGTACTTAAAAAAATTAGTTTACACCTGTGTTTTCCTTTCTTGTTGTTTCAAACGTGGTACAACGATTTCTCAATGTCCTCGAGAAAATAATACACCATGACACACAAAATACAGCGGGAAACGACAAGAATATAGCCGCCAGCAGTGTTTGAAACTGCGCCTACTCAGGCTACTCTTATCGAAATCTCGGTTAGGGATAGCAGGGACGCCGGTGAGAGTCCGTCCTCAAACTCAGTGACTGGGCTCGAAAACGGATCGTTGTTCCTGGGGTTCTGTGTTTCTTGGAAAGGGAGAAATTCTAAAAACAGTCGCCAGTAAAGGTATCGTAAAATCGGATATGTCTTAATTAAATATCCGATTTTGAGGTCATAATGGCAAACTAACGAGCAAAAAAGACGATAGTTTACCAATAAAGTTTGGCGACTATCTCGGCGAAGTGCGTACAGTAGTTCGGGTCAATGCACTTCTGGAGCACGACAAAAACCACTGTGCCGGTATCCAGTTTGGACCATACCAGTGAAAAAAGCTGTTTTCAACAATTGCGTTCAGAGGTTCACTGTTTCTTATACTGGATTGTAGGACTTGTCGTGGGACAGTTAGCACACCCAATCGCAAGGTCAATTGGGAGCACTGAATTTTATCGTACTGTACGTTTCTCTCCGAAACTATTTGTCTTTACTTTAAATTTTGAAAAATTGGGAACACAGGAAAAAACACGGAATCCTACATATAACACAACTCTAAATGGCGTCATGTTGTACCCGCGAACTATTCCCGAAACTTGCACGAAATTCGCGAAATAATGCACCCGTGAAAATAAAGTCGGTTACATAATCGCTCTTACCGGGCCAACGGAGAAAATGTGGAGTCCTTCTAGATGTCAAGAACGACCGATGTCCGCCATCCCGGTCCAGAGACGCAAGCTCCGTGCAGACGAACCGCTTGGTGACACGAACGTTCAAGACTGAAAAAATTGAATAGAAGCCGGTGTCAAGCGCAGAAGAACTGGATGAACTATCACTTTCTCAAATGAGGAAACAGGACGATGAATCATCCCCGAAAAGAAAGAAGGCTTCAGGCTTACAATGGAATCTTACGGCTTGGCCAATCACACATCTGTACTATGTGGGGTGACAAATTGCCGTCTCGTGGTTCAAAAGGACGACTGGCTAGTGAGGTTATTACAGATTGCCCAACTAGCCTCATTCGAAACTGTTATGCCATCAACGAGAAAGGGGGGGGGGGGGGGGGGGCAGAAAAGAACGAGAACGGAGAAGACGGAAATAATTCCTGGAGAAAGGGAACAGGGAGGACAAAGAGGAGAAGAGGTCAACCTTTTCCAGGTTAATTGTTCCAGCATGCAACGTGTCTCGCCAAGGGCAAGAAGAAGGGGGAGGGGGAAGAAAGTCCTCTTTCTCTGACCGTGAGAACAATACCGACGACGAGATAACTTTTGCTGGGGGTAAAGATTCAGAATCGGAGTGACAGCCAGTTGGCACCTTGGTTTGACGTTTTCGTTTTCTTCGTTGTTTTGTTCATTTCAAGATCAGAATTTTGTTTTTCGATTGTTATTTTGAAAGAAAGCTTGAAAGTAAAAGGCTAAGTCGAGCTGGTTGAGTATAGAAATCATTTTAACCCATAATAGTGGGGACAAAGACAGCACCACTAACGTTTATTCCACGTTTCACGACCTTAAACAGGTACGTACACGAATTCATGTTAAAAATAGCGCAAAAAAACGGGACAAAAAGACGAAAAAATACACAGGGACAAACGCGTCTTTGTCTTTTTGTTCCCGTCTTTTTGCGCTATTTTTAATGTGAATGTCAGTTACCAACTTGCCCAGCAGACCAAGCTTTTACATACACGAAGAAGGGATTCCGAAAGAAAGCGCTGGACGACGACCTTGATACACTTGAACAGAGCGGAACAAGTTCATACCTCGAAACCCGGGCAAAATCTAACGAACGACAGAGAATATATGTTTCTAAAGGCAATTCACACAGTCGACAAAGAAAAGAGCACCTGAATAAAAAAAAAAAAAAAACTTTAAAAATTATTGCTTTAGGAATGGTTTAACATGGTTTCCCAGTTAAACGGACATATCAGTGAAACAATTTCTATGCTTACCTATGCAGACCGAACTGTTTAGAAACAAAGAAAGAGAAGTCTGGGCTTTTTAGATTGCACTCCATGGTATGTGGAGGTGGACACTCTTTATTTTTGAAGACGTCTATTCGCGACTCTAGCAAAACCAAGGAGGATAAAAAGATTTGCTGGAGCGGCGCCCGCGAGGTGACGCCACCGGCCGCCATCTTGCCAGTGGCAGAAAGCGCGCTGCCGGCCTTGCTGTCGGTGAACCTCCAAGCTTCTTCGCGGGCGCGCGCTGCTTCTGTTGGACGTTTTAAAGGAGTTCAAGCCTTGCTCTTCGAGAATGGTTGCTTCCTGCGTTGCTTATGGATGTGCAAACAGACTCAAGAAAGGCTGTGGTCTCACATTTTACCTGCAAGTATATGAAAACGTGCTCGATTTAGCCACTAGCGGTCGCTTCACGCCCAAAAGTTTGGTTGTTGCGCCAGCGCCAGCAAGGGTCGCAAAATCACGTTACGTGCGTGCAAAAGTTAATAGTTATATATTTATTGACAGGTTTCCGAAGAATGCAGAGGTGCGGAGCCTTTGGGAGCGGGCAGTTCGCCGTGAAGAGTGGTGTGCCAAGGTTGGAGATCGCCTGTGCTCTGTGCATTTTACTCCTGACTGCTTCGACCGCACAGGGCAAACGACGCGACTGCGGGTGGGAAGTTGCCCACTGTGTTTCCAGCTTTTCCGCTTCATCTACAGAAGCCTGTGAGTATCATTGCCATCTTTAAACGAGAAGGAAAATGTTAACGTGGTAATACGTTTGGGGGTTACGGCCGCTACGTAATTACCTGTTCCACAAAAAGTTTTACTCGTAAGCGCGCAGGATGTCTTCTCTCGTCATACAACTTCTCTGCTGTCATACAACTTCTCATGCATGACTAGGAATAAAGCTGGTTAATTCAATATACTTCTATTAGTTCACCCAAGAAAATTTGCAGGGTCAATGTTGGATCCACAGTATGTGATGTAAAGCTTTACTTAGTTTTTACGCGTGCTGTCTTTTAAAACTTGTCTGAGAAAACGTATGCTTTCAACTTCAGGAGAGACGAAAGCGTCCCGACCCCAAGTCTCTAGACTGCCCGGCCCTGTGTGGTTCTGAATTGTGCCACCTGCCTGGAGCTGAAGAGCTTCCTGAAGCCTCACCCACCAAGGAGTACTACAAAGACAAGGCCTTTGCCTCTCAAGAAGAAATAACGCAGTTAAAGAAGAGAATTAAAACATTGCAACAAACGAAGCGAAGGCTGACAAAGAGAAACGAAACCGCCCAAGAAATCACCAAAGAAATTAGAGAGCGAAGACTCTTGTCAGAAGAAGGGTCGCACGTGTTTACATCTGTTTTCTCAGATGACATTCAGCAACTACTCAGCAGGGCAGGGAATGAACAGAATGGCAAGTACCCACCTGAGCTGTGAGCATTTGCATTGACTTTACATTTTTATAGTCCAGCCGCGTATGAGTATGTACGATCCAAGTTTAAAGGGACAATGAAGGCAATTTCGGGTATTTTTTTGACGATTGAACTGGGTTCCAGGCCCGTCTCAGGCCACGTTGCCCAAATTTCAGCCGAAACCGGCGCTTGTGTGCCGCGGAAATCAATGAAACAGTCGAGGTAATAATCGTACCGGGATCGACTGGGGCGACGCCCCGAGAGTTGCGGGAGAAGCCAGGAGAAGCGGAGCTCACGTGACCGTTGCGGGACCAAGAAGCGCGACGTCACAAAAGACGCGTCAGTGATTGGTCGGAACGAGTGACGTGCCCTCGGTCACGTTTTGGTTCGCAGTTTTTAGGAATACTGTTCTAATTTCCGCTTGAATAACCAGGAAAAGTATAAATCGGACCGGAGATGATTACTAAACCGTAAATAAAGCAGCATACTCATTTTTTTTCTTTGCTACGCTGGACGCGAAACGGGCAACGAGCAACTATGGGCAAACGAAAAACAAAAAAATAAAGAACGCAGCGCGGAGCACGCTGGAGCCGTCGATGTCGTGTTTACATTGGGAACACGGTACTCGAAGGATTCTGCAAAGTGGTAGTCATGCCAAATTTGTGCGCCGCGGATGGCTGTTCAAACGGTCGACTGAGGACCAGTAATCGTTCTTGTTCTTTGACGACCAAATGAGTGGACGTCCGACTTTAGTGAAAACCAAAAATGGTGCTGTTTATTTTCTCCTTCTTGGGGAGCGTCCCCCGCGAAGGAACCGGTTCCAGGGTCGCTGCCGCTTTCCCCTCGGTCCCTCGGCATTTCCACCGCGTCCCTCTCGGACAGGGACAGGGCCTGTCCTTCGGCTCTCGTCTCGCCCGTGCGAATGTTGCTCACAGCTTTGCTGCTCGGAGCCATCGGGCCGCTCGTTGCCGGCGCGGTCACCGTCGGCCTCGGGTGATGTCGAAGAACGCCACACACGTACTCCCGTTCCGTTGGTGTTAGGTCACTGAACGGAAGCCCGAACAGAACTCGATCGCGAGAGTGGCATTGTCGTCCATGTTGACAGATCCAACGAAACAGTCGCGCTACCGCGGTGCTATAACAAACCGCGGTAACCAGTCTCGATCTCCTAAATGCTACCGCTACCGACTATTCACTTATGACGTCACTTCCTACGTCACCTCCGTTTTCGGAGGCCCAGAAATGAGAATGGAGATAGTTCAGTTTCGGTTTCTTCAGTTCATTTGTAGGCACAGAAATATGCGTCACAAATGTCTACAAAAAATTGGGCAGTATGCCAGGATCCCAAGAAGCCTAAAAACACCATTTAAAAAAAATTAAATAAAATTCGTCTTCATTGTCCCTTTAATGAGGCCCTTCCATCGCAGCGAACACACCGGGGTTGGTTTAAGTCCATTCAAGGAGCTCCCGGCTTCACAGCTGAAGCATTTTTTTTCGTGGAAAAGTTTGCAGAAGCCCGGAATGAGCCCTTCTAATTGTAGACGACATGGCTATAAGTAGGGTTCCGTGTTTTCGGTATATACCGATAAATACCGATAATTAACCCCCGAGGCGTTTTTGTCTGAATCGGTAAAAACCGAAAAACACCGAATTCGAGCCGCGGAAAAAATGTCAGCTTTGCTCAAAGAATCTTCTAGCCCGCTTTCTTTTCTCGTTGACCCGGAACACAGCCCCACTAAAGTGTCTTAGGGGTCGTCCCTTTCCTTTGAAACCATGTTTATTGCCCTCTTCCCTTCCCTTATCGTTTTTAGCACAACGAATTTCAAGTAAAAAATCGTAAGAGTGCAAGCGAGCTGGTGAATATTAACCATGTTGAATTAACCTGAGACTGGAGTAGAGAAGAAGCATCAAAACGTAAATGTTTTGATGTTTCTTCTCTACCCCGGTCTCATATGTTAATTCAACATGGTTTTCAAGTCTTTTGTCCAGGCATAAGTTTCCTGGTATATGGGAGAAAGGAGTAAAGGCGAAGAGGGGCGGGGCGAAGGGGAGAGGGTAATAAGGCAATGCATTGGCAGCTTCTGGAGAGCGGACAGCAAGGAATGGCGAGTATTGTCAAAGCCTTCTTTTGATTTTCTTGAAATTCCCGTTTCAAGCACGAACGTGGAGCGTGCGTTTTCTGAGCTGCGTTTCCTCCGCCGCAAAGAACGTGCTCCGATGACTGACAAGTCTCTGACAATGTACATGTCGATTGTTTTTCAATAGGTTTAATTTTTTATATTATGCTTCTGAAAGCGTCACGCTTTCTGTTGTTTCCATATGTATGTGCATTATGTGACGTGTTTGATGTGTGTACAATAAACGTGTGTAATGTGAGGTGTGCCGTGGTTTTTTTAGTAATTATGCAGGTGCTTTGCAACAGAAGCCCCGATAATCACCGATTTCAAGAGAAAAAATAAACACCGATAAATAACCCCCGAATCTGAAGAAAAATAGATACCGAAAACGCGGAACCCTAGCTATAAGGAAACATGTAGAACTTGTTGGAGACAAGGTAGTCGGATATGTTGACTTTGCTACAGGGCTAGACGATGACAGTCTCCCCGAAGCTGGAAATGCATGTGTGTTCATGATCGTTGGTGTCAACGTCAGATTTAAGATGCCAGTTGGGTACTTCTTAATCGACTCACTCACAGGCGCAGAGAGGGCCGAGCTGACCAAACAGTGCATTGAGAAACTTGCGTCAGTGAAGGTTGAAGTTGTCTCTCTTACGTTTGACGGAGCTTCCTCGAATTTCACCATGGCCAGGTGTTTAGGCGCTGAACTTCGCGTGGACTCTGAACAACAGATTTCTACAAACTTTGTGAACCCGGCTGATAACACTAAGAATGTATATGTTATCTTGGATGCCTGCCATATGATTAAGCTTATCCGCAATTCTTTGGCGAATTTAAGCCACCTCGTTGACGCTGAAGGAAAACACATCAAGTTTGTCTACATAGTGGCATTGGAGGCGTTACAGCGCGAGGAAGGGCTGCGGCTGGGAAACAAACTCACTAATGTCCACGTGCAATGGGAGAAGCAAAAAATGAAGGTGCGGTATGCTCTGCAAGCATTGAGTGCCTCAATTGCTGATGCCTTGGACTTCTGTGAACACGTGCTGAAGCTACCACGATTCCGGGGCGCTAGTGCAACCTCGAAGTTCTTGAGAGTTTTCGATCACCTGTTTGACCTCTTGAACTCCAGGAACCCTTTTGCAAGGTCCTACAATGCACCTCTGCGGAAGCAGAATGAAGCTTGCTGGAAGCCATTTTTTGCCGATGCCCTAGCGTATATAAATGGGCTGAGGGATCCGGCAGGGCGGCCAGTTTTAGAGGGCTTGAAAAAAAAACTGGTTCTGTGGGCTTCTTGGTCTGCATGGCGAGCACGGAAAAGATGTTCCATGAGCTTGTTGGCCAGGGTCAGCTGAAGTACTTGTTGACGCACAAACTGAGCCAGGATCACGCGGAGAACTTCTTCGGATCCCTTCACGACCGAGGAGGGTATAACAACAACCCAACAGCTGCACAGTTTATGGCAGCATACAAGCGCTTACTAGTGCAAACGGAAGTGACGTCTGCCAGTTCCGGGAATTGCTCGAAGGACATAGTTTCTATCTTGAGCACAACTGCTGTTATCGCACAGGTGGACGCAGCGAGCACACTGACCGACATGCGTAGGTCCTCAGTCTTGGATCCTCATGACGACCACAGATACGCGCACCCCGAGAGTCTCTCTGCAGTAGTTGTTGCGGTGGTGCCTTATATTGCAGGCTTCGTTGTCTGACAAGACTGCAAGACAACAACATGTGAAGAGTGCATTTCAGCTTTGTACTCCGATGAGCCAGCACCTCTAGTTGAGCAAAAAACCAAGGCTGGGCTTGTGTCCCCGTCGAAAGATGTCATTGGCTTGTGCGAAACCATTGAAAAGGGGCTGCGAAGGCTACAGATTGAGTGTGGGACAATTCAATTAGTCAACTCCGGTCAAAGCATCTCATCTTAGAAGTGCTGAAAATGTCCGCAGAGAAAAAATGGTTTCAGGAGCTAGAGCAACACATTCTAGACCATGATCCCCTTGACAATCACATATACAGCTTGTGCAAAAAGGTGGCAGAGCTGTATGTTAAAATCCGCATCCACCACATGACTAAAGAAAGGAACCGCGAGATAATCAAGGACAGGGTCAGGCCACTTCTTTCGAGGGTAATTATCTTCAAACACCAATAGAGTGTCCCTGCAGTGCGCTATTTTGACTGTGTTTTCGTATTCATTTTTAATGTTTCTGTGATTTTGTAGTGTCTGCTAATTTTACGGTGTTTCTAAGACTTTCTGTAGGCCATTTGGCCACCGACAAGTGAAAAAATAAATGTTTACAACCCAACGCAGTTGTTTTTATTGTCTTCAAGACGCGGGCACCTTCAATCGGCAGCGCAAATAAGCGCGAACGCAGCTGTACTCCGCCGTTCCTTGCCACTGACAAGATGGCCGCCGTCCGCTCGGCGCGGCTTCACCCGCTCCCATGGGTGCGCATAGGCGGCTTCCACTCCAGCAAATCTTTATATCCTCCTTGAGCAAAGCATACGGCATCAAGCGGGAAAACCGGAAAACAGCCAGAACAGGTCGCTTTGCACCTCTGCGCGTCTCTGGCGGCTTTCGCGGACACTTGCTGTAGGCGCGGTGGCGAACAATGTAATTTGACGGATGTCCGAATATTTTTAAGTTTGCCTGAGTGTTCATTAGTGTGGTGAAGCCTCAGTAGATTGTTTCCTTCCATCCCGTGCTTGAAAGCCCGTTTACTCCACAACACACGGTCGCGTGTTTTCGATTTCTTGAATGGGCAGAAATCACGGAAAAACGTTTTGATTTCTTGTCTGTCTCGAATCACATTCAAAGTGACGACTGCTGGGTAACTCATGAGTGGTTTCTTTATAGGAATGTAGAACAGTGGACTGAGGACGAATGACGAGGTGTTTCACTGGATGGAACACCAATGTTGCAGTCAAGTGATTGGGAAGCTTCGATGGC
The DNA here is from genome assembly GCA_013358835.2 of Ixodes persulcatus. Classification (NCBI taxonomy): domain Eukaryota; kingdom Metazoa; phylum Arthropoda; class Arachnida; order Ixodida; family Ixodidae; genus Ixodes; species Ixodes persulcatus. Next base: position 42,790 of record JABSTQ010001924.1, read on the forward strand.
TGCTTTTCCTGAGTTTGGTTTAGCTTGCTTAGTTCAAGATTGAGCCACCCACCGCGGTCGGTGCGTTAATTATTCATCCTGGCTGCTTTTCGCCGAAAAAGCCTCTCGAGAAAAGCTGCTTGCAGCATACGATTAATGAGGGAAATTGTCCGCTTTCAAAAGGTGAGGAATGCGTCCCGCAAAGTTAGAAGCCGTTGCAGAAAATTATGATCTATCCCACGTCCAATATTTATATTATACCCCCGTCGAAGCCAGCAGCAATATATGTCTACATTGCTCAATTTTTGCGGCCACAAAAAATACTCAATTTCTCCCTTCAGGATTCGAAGTCATGTTTAATGCAAAGGGGTTCTGCGTGAATCTCCGATGAAGACTTTCTTCAGTTTGTCCACATTCGTCTCCGTGCTGCCGGCAAGAATCATTTGGCTGAGCTTAAAAAGTATCTCTCTGTCTTGTAAAATATACTTTTATTCAGCAGTTCACCTATAATAGCTAGTCAACTGAGCTCATATTTCAACCCGAAGAATATACTATTATCGCTTTAGTGGGACATAGCACGTAATATAATACATAACCCGGATATCCGTCAAAATGACTTCTCGATTTGAAATACGAGTATCAGCTGCTTAGTGCTGCGCCAGCGGGTTAACATGTTCCTTGGATCAAGAAGCGCTTGCTTAATTTTCGTAATTTTCCTGCAACTTGTATTGTTGACCGCGCAGACGACTGGAGCTGAAAGCTCAATTTCGCAGAGAGATAAGTCGCATGGTCGACGCATGCTAGTCAGCTGCAAATTGCTCACGGTGGAACAATTATGTAGTCATCGCCGCTTTTCTTAGCTGATCAAAACTAATTAGAGTCTATTACCGTCGTTCCAGAGCCCATAGTTTTGGTTTTAAACGAAATCTCCGAAACAAAAGTTTTACATGAAAATAACAAAAAGCACCAGGAAAACAAAACTATGCTTCGCAAGTCTATGTGTACCGGCTACACTTAACCGTCGCCGTTCAGATACCTATAAAAAAGGACGTAAAACAAAAAAAAAATCTGCAAAATTGTATGCGCCATCCGTTCAGGCGGCCCGGCCGAGCCGACGCAACCTGTTCCCAGCCGCCAGGTGTTTTTGATAGTGGCTCAGCCAATACACTAACTCATGTTTACAAACAAACCGGAGCGCCCCTAGCGGACGCCACCGGCGCCGCGCAAGCGCGATGGAGTGTACGTGGGCAAGAAGCTCGCCATCGCCAATACACAAACCATTGAAATGCGATATTGTCGACGTCGGTGTGAGGCCCCCTGCCCTTTTTCGCGTTCGAATTGTGGATATCACATATCCACGTTCTCGGAAGAACCGAGCACATGAAAACTGACCTTCAAAACTTTCTTGATTCTTTTGGTACAGCCCCAGTCGCGGCCTTTTGACGAGAAAAAAGGTTTTTGTCTGATTCTTTTCAAAACAACGCAGGAATACACGTCTCACATGGAGACTTCCGCCCAATGCCATAGACCCAAAGTGCGCCTGACGCGCCACCACCGCGCCGTGACGTAACAGAGATAAGAATTAATACGCAACGTCAAGTAAAAAGATGTACAGAGATTTCGCGGGCTGTTTTCGTCGAGGGACGTTTCATTAACTCTATTCTATCAATTCAAAACCCGTTTCATCGAAAGGTTTACTTGGTTTTGAAATATATTTCAAAACCGGCATTACCCATCTATTGTTTGAATTTCTGAATTGCGCAGCGAGGAAAGAACGTTTCATGATGTTTGTGAAGATAACGACGCTTGGCAGGTACAACAAAGCCGCAAACTCAACTCCATAACCTAACCATGATATGAAACATAAAACACAAAGACGGCCAAGGCGTTTTCTTGTCCGTCTTTGTGTTTTACGTAATTCCCATTACTTATATTACCCTTACTCACACGCTCTCCTTTCCAAGTATTTAACAATGATCACACCAATGATCACACGTGACATTTTTCATACCTTCCTAGTTGCCAAATGCAGTGATCTCCTTGTTTCTAATTTGCCGCTTTCATCTGTTTCGGTTACGAGAGTTTTGTTTGTACCGTTATTTATGCTCTGTGTTGTTCCTTTTGTGGAAAAGACGACGTTTTTTTCTGGTTTCAAAATGTAGAAAGGCTCCGATAGATTTGTTGCAAAATGGAAGTGATCCTAAAGGCGTAGTGCCGCGCAAAGGATCTAGGGTGGCTTTTGCCTACCATTTCGGTTTCGATTTGCCAACCTCAATTCACGACATTTTTTTCATGACCAAATGCAGTGCATGCTTACTCGAACATGTTACTAGTGGCGCCACAAGGGGAGAGGGGGGGGGGAGGGAGGACCGCCCCGGGTGCAGTGCTCAGGGGGGTGCAGTTGGGCAGTGAAGGGTAGGGTGGGGTGGGGGGGGGTCGCGGCCCCATGTGCCGCTGACCCTAGTGACGCCACTGTATGTGACTTTGAATTTTGCTTTTGCCTACCAATATGAATAGAGCGCTGGGGCACGTTTTGATGGGCCCCCGGCGTACCAGAGTTTGAGCGCAGGTAAAGAAATGAAGAAATAGAAATCTCCAGGACCGATCGCTATGTTCCTCTGTTTCAATGTCCTAGGCTTCCTAAATAAGGGCGATGCTGTCCTCTGGAATGGGAACCAGACCGCCAAATATGGTATGGGACGCGGCAGGCCTCACTCTTTCACCACGCCAAGTCTTTACTCGCGACTCCCATTCACTATAGGTGGCGCCACTCGTTTTCCGAAATGGCGGTTATAGTGAGGGTCGGAGATGCGTGCGCTGCTGAGCTGTCTAGTGTGTTGGCTTCACTGAGCGACACAAAGTATTCCTGGTAATACAAGGAAGCTAGGCTGTTATGAGCGTAGGTCACCTCTTTAGCATGAAAACAAAAGCAGTGTTTAGCGTAATATTTACGCCAGGATGCAGGTTTTTATTGTGGGACAAAACCGAAACTTATCTCTATTTTGGATTTATTTTTTCTCGGTTTAGGTCTTAATTTCGTATCCTTTCATAAGTAATGATGTGCCTGACATCGTAATTATTTAGTTAAAGAACTTGCTCGCGGAAACTTTATATTGTGAGATACGTGTTTAATTCTGGCACTTCAAAATATTTTTGAGAGTTCAGTGTGCCTTTAACGACAGGGTCTTTCATGCACCTTAGAGGTAACATAGAATATTGTATTTGTTGAAAAAAAAAAAAAAATCAGCGCTGATATTGGTACGCTCGCTGCCTTTTCTCGGTCGTGTCATGTGAAATAACGAACTTCGGGCCTTTTCATTGATTTTGGGTATTTAAATGATTAATTGCTTTAACATTGTTCCCTGCACAAGAATAACAGAATAAATTAAATATTTACAATATATTCATAAAACCTATAAATTAAGAAACGCTGTTCTCACTACAAAACCCAAAGACGAAATTAAAGTCAGAAAGCATGACGCATAGGACTTTATATTGCACCCAGTGTTTGACTATTCGTCTATCTTGATAACGATGTCAAAGTTTTTCATATGCTAAAACGAAAACAAAACGATACCTTACTGGGAAGACTATTATGGTTAAATGGCGTATTTTTGTGATCGTGGCGTTCATAGGGGACATTCAGTGCCGGAATTTGTATTGATAATAATATTAATAAATTTAACATATTTTTATACGCAAATTTTCAAGCTTGAAAGTAAACATCTTCGACGACAAAAATCTGTCTGGTTTGGAGAACAATCTGAAAAAAAGAAAAAAACTCAAACCAAAAGCTCAGAAACACACAGTTCCCAACGTTTCGGGGTCGACTTGACTCCTTCTTCAGGGGTGACACAAAATGGAATGGGACAGCGCGAGCTTCGACCTCTCCTTCCTCTTCTACCGAGTTTATGTTTTGTGAGCGTGACGCAGGCCATGGACGTCAATAGATAGTAAGGCCCTGAGGGACCTGTTAATCTAAAGGGAAAACACGGGAACGGGGAACGGACATGACACAACTTTCATGGTGCGCCCTTTATCGTCATTTAGCTTAATTTATATTGCTGTTATTCAAGCGTACGACTGCTTTTCATGGATTCAGAAAACCATCAAGGCATGACTCAACCTCTTCAACTCTCGGTGAAAGGACCAACGAAAATCGGCGTTTGCAACTAATGCGCTCTATACTTTCCACGAATACATATTTTTACCCTCTGGCTTTTGTGAAAGTTCTGGGACGAAATACCCGTGGTTAACTCTCTTATTTTCTTTCATTCCTCCTCCACAAGGCGTAGCTTCGTTCAAATCAAACCAAGACAAACATACTTGTTAAAACACTCGATCAGGTGACGTGTGCGTAGTCTAGCGCATTCAGAGGCGTTACTTTCACATATACCATTCGCGTTTTCTTGTTTCAGACAATGACCTCAAGCGAAAATTGATGGTCAGCCCCTGGATCCCTTCATATACGTACGACTTCAAAACTGACGTTGCAAAATTCAAGCAAGCCAGGGCCTTCCGACCAGTGTGACTTTCACAATATCCATTGTTGGGGTACTCTAGTGTTGTCGAAGGTGTACACTGTTGCCAGTGCGTCATCTTGAAGCCATCGCCCGGGAAAGGTCGAAAAGGAGGTCTCATTGTCACTGCTTTCATCCAGTACAAGAAGTTTCTAGAGTCTGCTAAGCAACGTGAACAGTGCGAATGGCACAAAGACACAACGCAAAATAGGGACAATTACCTTTGATATCTCGATATTTCGAGCGACATTTCCATACAACTTGTAGAATGCACGATATGCCTCTGCGAGGCAAGAAGTTAGAAGGTGTTGTGTTCCAGGACTTTCTGAAATTTCTCGTTGAGACGGGCGACCATATGCTGGAAACTCAACTCTGAAACTGCGCCAAGAACGTAAGGTACACATCAGCGATCACTCGGAATGAGCTCCTAAAAATCAGCGAAAAACTCTTGCGGGCGGATATCGTAGGAGCTTGTAACAGGTCAGGGCTGATCTCGATACTGGCAGATGAGTCAGCAGACATTTCGAGAACGGAGCAACTAACGCTGGGCATCCGCTTCGTTGACATGAAAAGCGAAATTTTACGAGATGAATTTGTAGGCATGGTTTCTCTCAAAGAAACGAACGCAGAAGCCATTACAACCGCCATTCTCTAAACTCTTGAGGAGTTCGGGCTAAACATAAAAAAGCCTTGTTGGTCAGGGATATGACGGTACCTCTTCAATGTCAGGATCCATATCCGGGCTACTGGCTACGATCAGGGAAATTAGCAGCGAGCCTTGTACTGCCACTGCGCCTCACACCGCCTAAACTTGGTTGTGAACAAGGCAAACTTGGTGCCAGAAGTGAGAAATCCAGTGGCCTCTTTCAAAGTGGCAATCAAGGTCTTCAGGGAAAGCCCCCTCAGAAGGAAGCACTCGGTGGAGCTCAAAGTACAAGAGCATCCGGTTGTTTCCCCAGAACTGTATCAGCGTTATGAAGGCGTTGGGGAAACTCCCGTCATCTACGAACTAACAAACACGAGAAACAGCGCAGCAGCTCGTTTGTAGCTTGAGCTCCCCATCGTTTCGTGTTTGCCTCCCAATTATTGCGAGGAATTTTGCGCTCCTGGAACTGGTGACGAACACTCGGCAGGCCGTCCAGAGGGGCAGTTTGAAGGAAAAGAGCACTTTGGCGTGCTCACCTCAACCATATTGAAAACAGAGAAAACGCGGAAGGCGTTTTCGAGGACATCTTCTCAAAGGCCGAAG
>JABSTQ010001925.1:0-21223 GCA_013358835.2 Ixodes persulcatus
GGTCCTTGTGCTCATTCTACACTTCTTGGGAGATAACACAAACAGGAGAGCCCGTGTCGACTTCCATGTTCAGTCGTACTCCCCCCCCAGCCGATCTGCCTTCGGACGGAAGGCTCGAAACTTGCCCGTGTTCGAGGTCGTACGATGTACACTGATGCCAAGTCCAGATCATCGGCTTCTGACGCCGTCACTGCTGCAGTTGTCTAGCTTGGTCTTCCTGTAGTCGCAACGTCATGATGCGCCCACATTTCTTCGCAAAATGGCCTTTTCTGCTTCATCGCAAACACCTGGCGAGTCTGTGCCGACAGGCGTCCCGTGCATGTGAACTGTTTTCGCATCGCTGGCATACTTCTTTTCTTGTATTGTGCCTCCTTCCCAGTTCTGACTGTTTCGGGACTTCTCGGCTATTCTGTGTAGCTTCGCTTCATTTATTTACCTCCTGGCTTTCCATGTTCTTGACCTCCTTTGTGGCTACCTCCGCCATGGTAGCCAAATCTTCTGCCTCTGCCAACCTCAGGTCTAGCCTTGCGAGTAATTGACGTTGAACTGGCTGGTTCCGGACTTCGCAAACAATGCAGTCCCGCAGCATGCAGTCCAATCTGTCTCCAAAATTGCAAAATTTTCCGCGATTTTTTTTAGTTCCACGATGAAGTCTCGCACCGACTCACCTTGCCACTGTTGACGATTGAACAACTTGTACCTTTCAGTTATTTCGTTATGCTTGGGCGCGTATTGATGACCCAGTATATCGACACATTTCTTGTACGTCAGTTTGTTGACCCTTCGAGGCGCGCATTTTCCGCACAATATTCCAATCGGCCTGGAGCCGAGCACGGCTACGAACAGTGTGCGCTTTCTATTGTCTTCGGTAATAGCATTTCCTTCGGTAATAGCATTTCCTTCAAAGTAGACTTCAACTCGTACAACATACATTTTCCACTTGTCTTCTGCGTCGTCGAAGAAGGGAACTTGAAACGCCGTGGCCGTAGGTGCCATTCTTGGGGCTGTCCTTGCTTGTCGTGCCCGTTGCATGAGCTCCGCTTGTCACCCGTTCGGCCCGGGCGAGACGCGACTATCACGCGTTCCTGTGGTGGCCAGTACGGATAACGCCCCTTATTGCTTCCAACACAGATATATATAACTCCACGACTTGTGACGTCAACAGGGAAACAGTTATCGGCTTGAAAACAGCGGATAGACAGAATGTAAACATTGACATTGCAAGAGATGGGGCTATGTATGATAATATCGTTGCTCAGCTCAGAAACACGTGGGTTTCTTACACGCTTCATTGATGTGACTGACTTTAGAGAACTCAAAACGTCGGTCTAGATTACAGCATGAGGAAGCTTTGTTTAGATTATGTAATCAGCAGCCTACCAGCAAAACAAAAGGCTTTGCTGTAAGCATAGTCCCTGTTGAAGTGATTATTTTTATCTGATAAACCGATGGGCGCCCCATAGCACAGCCTACTACCGAGTGAACAAAATGCTCGGCGTGAACGAGCTGGTGGTGGTTAAACATTTCTTTAAAAACCCCGAGACTGGAACGAGAAGGAACGGACAAACACAAAGTGTCAAATATTGAAGCTTTGTGTGTTTCCGTCCCTTCTCGATCCTGTCTCGATGTTGTTAGTCAAATGTTTTACTACCGAGACTTTTTCTCTCCGTCTGAATAAAAACTGGCATACTCGTGACACCTTGTTTCAACCAAAAAAATTTCAGCCTAATGAGTACCTGCAGAACATTATTTTTATTATACTTGATGAATGTAAATTCGAAATACATATGGCAGTTGTTCAATAGGGCTCTTTCTGGTGGGTACTGGACTAGCAGAGGCTTACATTCATCCCAGCGCATCGTGCTGCACTCTTATTTCTCAAAGAAAAAGAGGGGACTATGGAAGTTTTGTTATGAAATGTACGTTGAAACTTGATATTCTCATTGCTATCTTGGACGGTGTACTTCGCGACAAAGTGGACCGTGACGGAGTACATAAAACATGAGAAAATCTCCTATACTCGATGGACAGTTTGTTCGCTTTTCATAAAGGCTAAGCACCCGGAAGGTGCGAAATGCACCAGTAGGTATTTGAAGTCCCTGATGATGAATGGGTACTAACATCTTCAGAACTGATGCCCGAGCTGAGTTATAGACAATACAACCATAATCAAGCTGAGAGCTAATGACGGAGGGACAGATGCGCAAGAGGTACAGTCGGTCGAAATCATTTGATACATATGAAAAAACTTTAAGGATGTTCAGAGATTAAGACATTTGACTTTTAAGCTCTTAGCGTGTGGAATAAAAGACAACTTGGAATAAAACACAAGGCCCAAAAACGTAGGTTCATTTTTACAGCAATAGGAGTCCCAAACATGTTCAAAGATGGTTCCTGAAGAATGCCATGTCGACGAGAAAAAAAAAGGCACACGCTGTTTATTCGGGACAAAATTTAAAACCATTTGTAATGGTCCATCTCACCAAGGTATTAACCGCAAATCGAACGCGACGCTCACAAATTGAGGAATTACAAGATAAAACGGAGATATGCAGATCCTGAACAAATAAAAAATATTACATTAACGAAGCAATTGCAACGCCAATTGAATTAAGATTGGCGATAAAAAGAATGACACTGAGTACACCCCCCTGAGCACTCCATTTTCTTTCAAAACTTTTTAGAGGGAGTTTTTCCCAGCCTCACGCAGTAAGTACGGTGATTTAGAAAGCTCTGCATAGCACTTAACATTTGAACACGGAAACCAAAATAGAATTAACCGTTCTTTATGCTATAGCGCCAGACCGTGTCGTATGCCTTCTCCAAATCAAAGAAGATGGAAAGACACTGTTGCCTGTTTATAAACGACTCGTGTACGAAAGTCTCAAAGCGGACGAGGTGACCGACATAAGACCATGCTGAACGAACGCCACATTAGAACTTACCTGAAGTTGTTTTATTCTATAATCAAACACAAGTCTCTTGTTTATCATCGTCTCTAATGCCCTTTAAAGACAGTTAGTTTAAACTATAGGTCTGAAGCTAGCTGCACAAGAGAAATCTCTGCCGGGCTTCAGCACTGGCACTTCAACAGCGATCTTCCAGGACGATTAAAAGTGACAATGAAGCCAAACTCTATAAAAATGTAGAAAATTAACTCCATAGTGAATGAATTAAGATGTTCGAGCTTGTTATAACGAATACCATCGGGTCCAGGGGCTGTTTGTTCGGAACAAGGAAGTGCCAATTAAAGTTTGTGTAATTTAAATAACGAATTATAGGGTATTCGACTCAAGAGTGGAGCACTGAATTCTGAGTAAGAGCTATAAATTTTATGCACGCGATCCCAGTCTACCTTCGCTAATATAATATTTTCTCTCGCTTGCCTTGGAATACTCCTCGCTTTGGCCCTTTTTATTTTAAATTCAATAGTATTGTGTGTGGAAGCGTAGAGCCCAGAAATACCCCATGCTGGATTTCGTATTCTTTTCACCAGACGGCAATCATCCTTCCACCGCGGCTTAGGTCTCCTTGGTAGATGCGAGGATGTCATGGGAATGAAGAGAATGGGGGGCCTATAGAATGTGCTGAGTGAGAAGTTCAGTGGCTTTGTCGACATCGAAATCGTCAATTGATGTACATGCCAAGAGAGTTGTTCTTTGAAAGTTGCCCAGTTAGCGTTTTCAAACTTTTAAGGTGGGGAGCACATTGAAACTGTGATGGTAAGTTCGTTATATTCTAATATTACGGGAAACTGGTCGCTTTCGTTCTGATAAGGGATTAGCTTCTACGAAAGCAATGGGAATAATTATAGGTGACAAATAGATAGGTCAGTGGAAGTAAAAGTGTGAGTTACTCAGTAAAACTATGTGGATTCATTTCTGTTTAACAGGTACACTTTTGTAGAAAGCAAAATGTGTTCAACACGGGCCCTTCTGGTTATCCGGCTGTTACTACCCCACAGTTAGCTTTGTGCGTTAAAATCTCATAAAAGTAAAAAAAGGTGAAGAAAATTGATAAACGAGATATTCTTGCTCCTTTATATGTAACTGATAAGTGGGAGGCATATGCAAAGAACACACTGTAATTATTCGATCAATCAAACAAAACGCGTGTAGTTACTGCCTCTGGTGAAGTCTGGGGGCAACCTCGTTACATAGAATTGAACGTTGTCCAACCACCGTAACACCACCAGCAGCGTGAGCTGGATTTGTAAGGTTCATGAAAAATAGCTGGAAGTGCTTGAAAACTTTAGTGTTAGTGGTCTTTAACTGTGTTTCCTGTAGGCAACATGCATTAGGCCGTGGATCCACTCTAAGATAGCTCACATCATCGTAGTTAGGCAAGAGGCCTCTGTAGTTTCATTGAGGGAAGAAGACATCTATCTTCAATAAAGAAGACGGTTCGATAAATGTGTCATTCAAAAACAAACTGCAAAATATAGTTTGTGTGCCTTTTGATGCCACAATCTGCGGGATAGTTTTCTTTTTTGCAGTGTCCTTAGGCCCTACTGCAAGAACGCAGGAGGCCGAGGAGACATACCCTGATCCAGAGAGAGGAAGGTCCTCATCAGAGAATAGGGTGCTCTCATCTCTTTCCTCATCCAAAGAGACCTTGGGCCCTTTGGAAGGCAGCGGTGGATATGACCGCCCAAGCTTTGAAGAGCTGCCAGAGGCACGGGGAGGTAGCCTCTGACCCTGGTCAGAAGGGCCAGCTGATGCCGGTGATGACGCGACTGGCTCGTTGGAGAGTGCAGTACCCTACAGTTCACACAGAAAGAATAAAAACACTGAAAATAGACGAGGGACGGACACTCACTATTATCTAAACGAGCAACAGCATTTATAGGATGTCCATCACACTGTGAAAAGCTACTTTGGTCACAGAAAAAAAATAAGGGAAGATGAAAATACTAGAAAAAGATACTAGAAAAAGATAAGAATAAAGGTAACTTAATTTAACTTCCTGAAGAGGAAGAAGAAGAAACACATTGAAGAAGACTTTTCAAATGATAACACTGGCGCTAGGAATTCCTAGAGTGCCACAATGGCCTTCTGTTTAGGGTGATGCCATCGAATGTAGAACCCGATGCCGACAGCTCGCGCTCACTGGGAAAATAAAAAGAAATCGCCGGAAACAAAATCTCGCCTTAGCACTGTCAGCGCCATGAGCGCGCGAAGGGACACGCTCTTTCACGTGCTTCAGAACAAAAAAAAAAAAAATAAGCTTTCAAAACACTATGACCAAATATCATCACTCCAAGCAAAGCGCACATGAAGGCACCCTAGGAATTCCAGCTCTGGTGTCGATAACGACAACGAGGTCTCTGAAACATTGTCTGAGGCATTCTTTTTCTTAAAAGCTTCAATTATTTCTCGGCCATACTTGTTCTTGTGTGAGCCAAGCACTGTAGTGTTTTTATTGCTAGGGGGTGCACTCACGGCAGGTGCGGCCGTGCACAACTATTGGATGGTAAGAGTCGGGTGACGCCTCATTCACTTCGAGAAAGTGTTCCCTAATGCGAACATTCAGACATCGTCCAGTCTGGCCGATGTTTTGTCTGACACAACTGAGCGGAATATAATAAATCGGCTTTTCTTGGCACTTTACTTATTTGTTGGAGTGCTTAATGGTGCATTCTGGTGAACGACGTTTGTTATTCACTCTTTAGCACATTTGTTTTAGCCTCATTCTACATGTGAAAACCACCATCGAATCGAACCGAACGTTCAGACTCTTCAGGTGGTAGGCAGTATTATGCACGTATGGAATGCAAGCCGGGCCTTTGTCTGTGGCCTTTGTTGTTAGATGAAGGCTGGTTGTGGTCTGTGACGAGACGCTGAGGGGTGGTACAGAAGACGTCTACTGGGCACCCGGCTTGAAGAAGTCGGCCATGCTGACGTTGGACGCTCGCTGATGAGATGTGCGGAAAGGATTTGGAACGAGAAGAGGTAAGCAGAGTTTGAATGTTTCCAAGCTTTACCGACATCGAGTGTTTGCTGCAGAAAGGAAGAACCGGTTTTTCGGATTGTTGCTGGAGAGCCAGAAATGCCTTGAGGATGAAGGTGAAGTCTTGATTCCAGATACTGTAATCCCTCAACAGTTGGTTCTTCGCTGGTAAACTTAAGACACAACGAGCAGTAATCGAATGCTTCACAAATGGACCGTGAAGAGAGATGGAAGTGGGATGCATAAAAAGATAATCATCTACGTATCGGTACACGAGGCATTCTGGGGCGAAAACATCCAGTCGGGACTTAACTGATCGGTCTACGTACATGAGAAAAACTTCACTAAGTACAGGCGCTAGGCAGGAGCCTATAGAAACATCTTTCTTTTGCATTAATAATTGCCGTTGTATTCAACGAGAGATGACTGAAGGTACAAGGCAAGGAGATCAGTGAAGTTATTCACTGAGATCCCTGAGGTGTTTTGAAACTTAAAGGAACCGTGTTCATAAATTGCACAGGGCACGGTATTCAAGAGAATTAGGGTGTAAAGACAGCAGTAGATTTCTTCTATATATAAAGAAAGCATGCAGTGTGGCTGGGTAATGAAGTGTAGGGAGGCAAGGTGCGAGATAAGTTCTGTGGAGTTTGAAATACTAAAGGGCTGGAGGAGAGTCACCGTGGTGAGATGTTTCTGTAGAAACAAGGCCAAATGTTTCCGCCAGCAGTCTCTTTCAGATAAAATTCTTTAGAGCGCCACGCCTTCCATATGTGTCTTAGCTGTAAAAAATACGGATATTTTTGTTTTGCAGGTGATCCGAGTATTTTCATCAGAATGGACCGATTCATCAAGGTGCACACTCCTTTCGCCTTTGCGCGCAGAGATCTTGATGACCTATTCTATTATTGATCAAACTTCTTTTTCGATGCATGTGTGACCTGCGTGGGAAGATCTGGAGAGAATTATTGACCATAGTAAAGCACGCCCAATGCCCCAGGGGAAGGTTGCTGGTAACAATTAATGACTATAGGGTCACATACTGCTTTACTGGCCTTGCTGCAAGGTGCATTCATTGATGAAATTATAATGTTCCATGCGGAATCCAGCAATCTGGTAACTGAGGTTTGAAAAAAAGATGAACGAAGGATGGGACCCATACCAAGATCCAAAGAAATGAGTCATGAGGCCGTGGAGCAGATCCTCCATGAGCCTAATTTCTTGGGAGATCTCCTTTTGAGATGTTTGTATGATGCGGTAGATAAAATACCAGTTGTGAGGGGAAAACCCCAGAACCAATTCAAACCCGGGGTGGGCTATATTATTGCGGATGTAGAGCCCAAGCGAGCGGAGCCTCAGACGAAGAAGCAACATCTTTGAAATGAAGCAGGCAGCTTGAAAAAAAGGTGCACGAATTGAAATCCGACATGATAAATAGAGACCTGGACCGCACAGTCCCTTGTCTCTTTTCGGTGTTTCTATTCTTTCTGTGTGAACTGTAGCCTATAAAACGGGCTCTTCTACGTGAATAATGCAGTTACCTCCTTAGAGGGCGCTGCAACCACGTTGGTGCATGAGGACTGTGTGTTGCCGACAGTCTTGAGACGTTCGCAAGAGCTTCCTTGTGGAAATGACCGGCCGTCCGGTGAAGTCTGCTTCTACAAAGATGCCATAGACAGTGGGGGTTCCCTTCGGACTGCCTGGGTGTATGAACCCCTTCCCCTGACCGCAAGCTGTTCTGTAGCTTCTGGGTAGCTTAGATTGTGTTTGACCTTAAATGTGATTATTTTTTTTCGTTTCCTTCCAATTCGCACTTTTTCACAGATGTCATCGACGTGGTAAGTGGCAATATATTTTACGCCGGTTTCTCGGCAGGGAAAGTTCTGAGAACCGTGCCCAAAATGCTCGCAACGGAGCACCGCTAAAGATTGGGGACGAAAGGATGAACTCCGTAGTTTAGGTATTCTACCTTCACGGTGGAAGGCAGAGTGGAGTTCAAAGGTCAGGACTAGGTGTTGGGTTGGTATCTCCCGTCCTTTTCTTGTAGGGTGATTAGGCGCACGGCTGCAAGAAAACTCCTGCCCAGACCTTTAGGGATTTCCTCTTCAGCACACTGGAGAAGGTCATCCTTAGAGATGACGCCGCGGACAGTATTCAGAGTGCAGTTCGGGGTTACAGATACTCGGTCTTCGCCTAAGCTTGTCAACTTAAGTAATGCTGTGCTTTGAGCTTTATTTTCAACCCCAACAAGGAGGTCCAAAGCAACTTCTATTTCCTTGTAATAATTTCCAATTACCTGCTCTAGGCTCTTAGAAACAAGGAAAGGCACAGATTTGACATTGGTAAACTGATGTTTGCAGCGTGAGTTATAATAAAACGTGAATATGTTTCGGGTTCTTTTGGTTTTAAAAAAGTAGGGGGAACCCCTTCTTTGGGGCGGCACCACTCGGCATTTAAAATAGAGGGACATCAGTAGAATGCAAAAAGAATTCGGAATATGCAGTGCACCACTCACCACAAAGCCTAACATGGCGATAGCCAAGGCATCAAAACTAAATGGAGCTCTCCTAGGCATGTTGCGCTATCAGTGCTGCCCAAGCACTATTCCTAAGTGCAGTTCTATGGCCGCCCAAGGTCGGCCCTTGCCACCAAAAAGAAGAGAAGGAGGAAAGTAGAAGAAAGGAGGGGACAGTAGAATAATAGGCAACTAGACTGAATCATCCTGAATGGGCCTTGCCAGGACTCCCCTGTACGAGACGCGGGGGCCAAACTGGTCAATAGCTCCACGTGGGAGGCACCGAAAGGTCAAAACCTACACCCGGTTAGGCTGAACGGCCAGGATTCCATTTTCCCTGGACACGGGAAAGTCACGAACAGCCAGGCATTGGCGGGCGAACCCACAAGGCTCGGGGTCTGTAGTTACGGCACTCACCAAGCACCTGCATTTACAAGTGCCTTTGCGTCGACCAGAGTTGAATCTGACGTATGAAGACTTCAACGAAATTCATAGCTGCTCAGACAAGCGTTCGCTCAAGAGCTCGCTTACGCTTGCATATTGGAGCTTGCTAGAAGAAAGGTAAAGAAATCTTGGGGCGAAAAGCAAGCAGGAGCTGCGAACCCGCAGGCTGAACCTCGCCCTTCAGAAATTCTTGGTGACAATTAAGCGCACAAAGTTGAACACGTTTGCGAGAAACACATTTCTTGTTCTGCTCCAGACGAGGAAATATGCAGACGATTTAGAGAACATAGCATTTCTTCTTCGATGTGTGGTATTTCTGCAAGAGCAAGCCTCAAAACAAAGACGCAAAATGAAGATCATAGATCGTTTTGTGGAAATATAAAGGTCAAAAATGCCATATTTTATGTATATATAAATTTAAGATTATATCACAGCCTTAGTGAAATTTATTTGTAGGAGTAATAACATAAAAATAGTAATATTGCGATATGTTAACCGCTGCTCAGAGTACCGCACACTATCACCTTGCTAGTACCTGTGTTAAACCACCGCAAAACAGTACCCCACTTTACGGGAAACTGACTTGGTATAATCATAAATCCTTTCGAAAGTGGAAAAACTCGGACTCCGTAAAAAAAACATTCAAACGTTTCATCATATGCGGCAAGACTCTTAAAGACGCTTTACCAAGTTACAAATTCGATTTCGTCTCGCAAATAATTATTAGGAATAAATCACTTTGCAGTACACTTGGTAAAGGGAAGTCAATCTCTAGATGCATGAGCAGCCGAATAATATACGAATATGCTTAATTTAGTTTTGTCACCTTGTCTGTTTTCATCGGAAGCATAACTTCATGTATATTACTCCGTTCTAGTTAGGCATGTCGGGAACCTGCCCATGTTCGAGTTCGACCAAGTTCAACTTTTTCGTACTTCCAACGTGATGTTCGACAAAAGGTCGACTGTAGTTCGGCTTTTGTGCGCATGCGCGAAAATAAAAAGTAAACGAGTTGACTGCCCCAGGCGGAGGAAACGTTCGGTATTGGTTTGGTGTAGTGGTGTCATTTTTTCACATTTCTAACTAATGAGCGCATTAAATTTACGTATTTTTTAAATGATGTAAATATTGGTGATTATTTTATAACATATAAAATAAAATACTTTCTACATTACTTCTTTTCCGAAAATTCGAAATCTTCATGTGGAGGTAGTACAATACTGTTCGTTAGTCGAATTTCATCGTACATCGATAAACTGTCGAAGGTTCGCCAAACAAGTCTATCCCAGAGGTTCGACGTCGACCCTCGTTTTCGACAAACCTTCGCGACATTCTTAGTCTTAACACCAGAAAAATGAGGCGCCAGAAAAGAGAGCAGCGTTCGGCTAAAACGAGAAGCAACGTGGTCTCGTTCTGCTACAACCAAGAGAGCGAGATTCGTCGCCATTTAATCAGTGGAATATGGCCTCCAAAAAGGAAAGTTGAAATATTATTGAAGTTCTACGTATTCCTTGACGAAGCATCGCACAAACAGCTTGTTTTTTTGTTTACTACGCTTGTGTTGTATTGCTTATTATCAAGACGATGCATCGTGACGATGAAGTAAATTCTGCGTGAATGAGCCTATAACATGTAAGAATATAAAAATAAAGCTACATAAGCAAATTGGAAGCAAACGTGAGAAAATATAAGTGAACAGCACATTTGGGTTTTGGCCTGAAAGTACAGGGACTAATTTTTGGCAAAGTCCTTGATTTTTATTTTATTGGTAATCACGTTGACTCACCAAACTGGTCATTTAATATTTTCCAGGATATCTTCCACTGTCGTCTAATAGTAAAACTAGACGCAGGGAATACAAGCAAAGGACATTGCGTTAGGATTCAATGCCTGTGTCGCGCTGACCTGGACTACAATAAAACATTGATTGTCTGTTTTGTTTTCTTTAAGGATTTCGCGCCCGCGTTCATGGTGTGTGCTTAGTTTCTCCTTCAGACAGAACGTATGCAACGCTGCATGCCCATAAGTTTAATAAAGCTGCTCCGAAAATGCAATTAGTGATTGGATTTGTTACTTTTTAGTTCGTGCCTCTCGACAGCTGAACCAGTCAAACGCAATTAATGCGCAATGAATGTGGATATTTAAAAGGTGCGTTTGTGCTTGTATGTCTTCTAGCCTTTGTCTGTGCTTTGTTGTGTAGTGAAAACAACTATTAGTTTGTTTTTCAACGAATTTTCAAATATATTTTTCATGTATTTGAACTATTATTGAAGTGTATTTAATAAAAACGAATATTAAACCTCGGTGGCTGAATATTAGACATATCACAAAACAGTAACCAATATTTTTAACTGTAAAACATTTCCTGAATAAACTCGACAAATATGGAACAAAACTATAGTAAGTTACAGGTTAGGAAAGTAGCGGCAAATGCCTCTCAAAGGGAATCATATATCCCTCCGCCACCTCCGCATCGAATAGCGTCCAATCGTTTCCGTGACGTCGCGGCCAACGCGCGAAGAGAGTCTTGCCTTTCTGTACATATTTGCTTTATCTTTCGACTTTGACTTAGCATTATAGAAGCCACGAGAGGGAGATTAGAGTTTTCCCCCTCCGATGGAAACAAATACGACTTTCGGGGATTAGCTTCCCCCTCCTATGGATACAAAGGCTGCTTTCAGGGGCTTGGTTCCCCCTCCAATCAATACAAAGGTCGCTTTCTTAAAAAGTGGGGGTCGAAGACACGTTGGCACCACTCTGTGGCCATTATCTATCCACTGAAGCGGTACAAGGAGCGTTTCAAGTGAACTCTTCTTTCAACTGGGGAGAGATTTGAAACGGGCGCATCACGCTTGTGGGAGGAGCTTCTCCCACCTTCTTGATTTGTAACCGACTATAGAAAATAATAGCAACTAAGCACAAGCGTATTTCCGACAATTGCACAAGCTGCAAGCAAAGTTTAAAGTTATTCTACTATATCTGCACTACTATTGTCTAAACAACAATTTAGTTCGTGGCTACAAACCCCACTTCTATGCGCATATTTTTCTTAGATATTATAGTTAATGTATTTGTTTATGTTTAATCATCACTTTTTATAGGGGCGTTACACACTAGGCTGCAGCCTGTAGTGTTCGTTCCTTGATCAACATGATAACTTACTGATAACCATCCATTGCTAGTACAACAACCATCGTTTTATTATTGCGATTTAGTCGTTCTGAAGAACAATCAGACAACCGGTAGCAAAATATGAACATTTAACTAAGTAATGCGACAGCTCTTGGCAATACTCTCATATATGTCTACTAATATTTCAGGTCACTATAAATAATATTGTGGGAGAAATATCTACCATTTTTTCAACACAGCAATCATTGACTAATTAATCGGTCTACAGTTGCGGATTGCCATAACATACCTCCTACATTGTTGGCGTGTAAAACGTTTTAACTTGTGCTAAGCAATGATAGTTCCTTTCGTAGATCCACACTTGGCGCAATTTTTTGTTATTTCCACACCCCATGAAACAGTGACGCCAAACGAATATCTGCGTTATATATGACTTCAACGTCGGCTGTCAAGCTGCGATAACATTTTACGCAATGAGGCATTTTTGTTAGCCAAGCGGGTGAGAGTATGCAGTGGAAACTGAGGGAGATCAGTATTGGCGTGTGGAAATATTTAACTTAGCTTTCACAATGATAGCTTCTTTCGCTACTAAAGACATGACGCAATTTGTTTTTTGTTATTTCGACACCCGAGAAATACAAAGACGCCAAGTGAATATCTCCATCGAATTTAGTTTCAACTGCGGCTCTGAAGCAAAGGGGAACGTTTTCGCAAGAAAGCCTCTTTGTTAGGCAACCCTGTGAGGGTAGGCGGTGCGTAACGAGAGAAAGGAGAAGAACGCGCGCGGGTACGCAAGAGAGCCGAGCACTGGTTGCAATGGTTAGTTGTTAAAGGCAAAGCTAGCCGCCCTTAATCTATACTCAATGTTCGAACGTCTTTGAATGCAAACGCCGAACGCTGAAACGCGCGTTCACTCTCCGAGTTAGCCGCGACAGAATGGAAACATGTGTTCACAATGCTTTTCACGTAATTCTATGACCTTTACAATGTACACTCTTCGCCTGATTAACGGATGATACAATGTTTATTACTATATTGTCTCGTTTTGCAATGTAGAGGTTTAAACTGGATTGCATCGCGTACTATTGCTCCAAGTCCGACATTTAAATATGTTCCACCAGTCCAATAGGGTATGCAAAGCTATCAAAAAAGTGGTCACAAGCGGGTCTTCCCATTTCAAGCACAACTGTGTGATCCGTTCCTAATCATTAAATTGAATGCAAATTAAGCAAAAAAAAAAACAAAAAACATATTTAACATGTTTTATTGTTTTCATTAGATTCTACTTTAAAAATGTGACTCCACCACACCACCTTGACTTTCTAGAGTTTCCTTTTTACTTGATATTTATGCACAGGAAACGAAACGTATCCCATCAGAGGTACGACACTTTCTGGCACGTGGTAGGTACTCGTTCACCAGAAGTCGTCTCACTGTTTTTTCTCGTAACGCGTACATGTATTATTGTTGTTTATGAGCTTTATAGACACAGCAACATCATCATCGGCGATACTCAAGATCCACGTGTAAGTACATTGTGGGAACCTTTCATGATTGTACTTGATCTCCAAAAAGGAAATAATCCAAAGTATGCACACGAAAAAAACAGTACTTTATCTAATGAATCAAAGTTTTACAAAACCGCCGAAAAAAAATGCTTTGTTGAAAAAAGGCACCGGAAGTTAGTTGAACGTTTCGACCTGAGAGATGTACTCGTTAGTAGAATAAAGAGAATGGGCTAGCAAAAGTAAGTAAGAAAAAGCTTTGTACTGAAAAAGCTAATAGCAGAGTTTAATTGATTGATTGATTTAATGGGGGTTCATGCGCATCAGCATCAAAGGCTATGTTGCTCCATGCTTGGACCATTGCGATTCGCGTTTAAAAATAAGAAAGCGCTATAGAAGCGAAATATATGATAAGAATATGTCCATGATTGTGTATTAGTTTAAAGCATATGACAATCTTTTACGATAGAAAGGAAAATCACAGTCGTTGTAGAATGCCGATGTCTGTAAGTTAAAAAGACAGCTGTGTAAGATGAGTGGTTCATCACCTAGAAGTAGAGCAAGATGTAGCAGAACGTGTTCTTTATAAAGCATTGAGAAGTGTTTATAACTGTATTGATCGTACATATGCCATTCTATGAGTATGTGCATAATACTTAGAGGTAAGTTACAGTGTCCACATTTAGGGGCATCCTTCCTACTCAAGAGGTGTCCCTGTGTGAGACGTGTATGACCGATTCGTTGCCTATAGAGTTCGACCTCACAGAAGCGCTCAAGATGTAGGGCACTCTCACACTCGCCTAGGAAAGGTTTGATTGTATGTAGTTCGTTTCCGGTTTTATTGATTCACTGCAGCTGCAATTTTGCTTGAATGCATCGTTTCAAAACGTTGTCGAAATTTTTATATGGTACTTGCTCTGTGCTGATTTCTCTATATTTAGTAGAGCTGGCTGCGCAATCAGCCGCTACATTTCCAGGAATGCAAATGTGGCTAGGAACCCAGAATAGGACGGTGTCAAAAATTTTCTTTGCAGTAAAAGATAGTCTTGTTCCTTAACTCAGAAACCGGTGGCTTGGTTACTCAGTTCATTGATGTGACTGCCTTTAGAGAACTGAAAAATTGGGTGTAGATTCCAGCATCAGGAAATCTTTTTTTTTAATTATGTAATCAACAGCCAGCAGCAAACCATAAGGCTCAGCTGTTAGCATAGTGGCTGTTGAATTCATTCTTTTTATCTGAATAACCGATTGTCGCATTATAACACAGCCGACTACAAGGCCTTTGTTTGTTCCGTCTGTATAGTATTGGCATACTCGTGATACCTGGTATGAACCTAAAAATATTTCTTCTTCCTTATGTCTTCGTGTGAAAAAATATTTTTATTATACTTGGAGAGTGTTATTCGTAACTAGTAGGTGCTTGCATCCATCCCAACACATTGTGCTGCACTATTATGCCTCATAGAAAAAAGGGGAACTATGGAAGGTTGTTTTGAAATGTACGCTGAAACTTTATATTCTCAATGCTATCTCCGACGGGATGCTCGGCGACAGAGTGGACTGTGACGGAGTAGATTAAACATTGAGAAAATCTCCTATACTCCAGGGAAAGTTTGTTCGCTTCCGTATAAAGGCTAAGCACCCTGGAGGTGCGAAACGCACCAGTAGCTACTCGGAGTCCCTAATGATGAATGGGAATAAACATCTTCAGAACTGATGCCCGAGCAGAGTTATAGACAACACAACCATAATCAAGTAGAGTGCAAATGACGGAGGGACGGGTGCGTAACAGGCACAGTCGATCAGAAGCCTATGATTCAAGTGACAACTTCTTAAGGATGTTCAGAGATTTAAGACACTTGAGGCTTAAGCTCCTAATTTGTTGAATGAAAGGAAACTTGGAAGAAAGCACAAGTCCAAGAAACTTGTGCTCATTTTTTACAACAATAGGAGTAACATACAAGTTCAAATGCGGTTCCTGAGGAATTCCACGTTCCTGAGGAATTCCACGTGCCTGGACGTAGAATTCCTGAGGAATTCCACGTCCAGGCAGAAGCTGTTTTTTCGGAAGAAAAGTTCAAAACTATTTGTAGCGGTCCATCTCACCAAGTTATTAACCGTAAATTGGACCCGACGTTCACAGATTGAGGAATTACACGATGCAACGGAGATCTGCAGATCATAAACCTATAAAAAATATTGCACTGAAGGAGGAATTGCACGGCCGATGGAATTACATTTGACGATAAAAGGAGTGACACTCACCGCCTGCGGTATTCCATTTCCCTTTCAGAACTCCTTAGAGAGAGCTTTCCCCAGCCTCACGCGGAAAGTACGGTGCTCCATATAGCTCTGAAAGCACTCAACATTAGGCCACGGAAAACAAGATCGAAAAAAATCTTACAGTTTGCCGCAGCGCAAGATCATGTCGTGTGCCATCCCCAAATAAAAAAGATGGAAAGACATTGTTGCGTGTTGAAAAACACCTCACGTACGGAAATCTCAAAGCGGACGAGGTGACCGATAATAGACCACGCCGGACGAAAGCCAAATTGTAACTTATCAATGAAGTGGTTTCCTTCTTGAAAAAAGTCATTACTTTCTTGCTAATCATCCTTTCTAATGCCTTGGAAAGACAGCTACTTAGAGCTATTTGTCTGAGTCTAGGTGCACGAAAGGAATCTTTGATGGGCTTGAGCACTGGCAAAAGAACAGCGATATTATATGAGGATGAAAAGTGACCCTCAAACCAAACTGTATTAAAAAATGCAAAATTAGCTCTATAGTAGATGGATGAAGATGTTCGAGCAGTTTATGACGAGTACAATCTGGTCAGGAAATGTTTGACTGGAACAAGAAAGTGTCATCTTATTTTGTTGTAATGTAAATAGAGTATTATAGGGTTCGTGCCTCCCAGCTAATGTAATAACAGCTTCTTTCTGCTTTCATCTTGTATCGCTAAAATGTTTGAGTCTAATGTTGGGAACTGGAGACATACTCGAAGTCCTCACCAAGAATGTTGGCCTGTTCTACGAAACTTCAAGGAAAGACTCCACTTCGACTCAAGAATGAAACGGTGAATGCCTGAAAGAGCCATCACTTTGATGCAAGCGTTCCCTGATTTCCTTCAAAGATACAGTGTTGTTAATCGACGAAGCGGACCACTTAAAAGTTTTCTCTTCGCTTGCCTTCGAATGCACCTCGCCTGGGCCCTCTTTTTTATATTTATTATAACTGTGTGGTGTAGGGTAGCACCTAATAATACCCCATGCTCGATTTCGTTCTTTTTTGGCCAGACGGGTATCTTCGTTCCACCAGGGCTTAGGTCTCCTGGGTAAATGTGATGATGTCACGGAGATGCAGAGAATGGTAAAAGTAGAAAGCGAATTTTTGTGTGTATGTTTATACAGCCGGAAGTTAGTCTGCCTCAGCGGGAGTCTGGTGTCTCAGCTGTAGATGAGCAATTTAGCCAGTGCGGTACAACCGCTAACCTGTGGGCTTTAACGTGCACCACACAGTAGTGATGCACGACCGCACGCCGGTACGGTGCTCATCCAGATCGAAACGGGCAGGGGTGGGGATTGAACCCAGGATCCCTTGGTTCTCCAGCGCGAGCTTTCTCTTCACGTGCTCCGAGCTGGTGTGCGCTAGCCCACTCGGTCACCGGTTCCCCATGGCAGCAGGTAAAATGTGCTGAGTGATATGCCTTGTGATGTCTTCAGTGGCACTGTCGATATCGAAATCGTCAAGTGATGTGCATGGCGAAAGAGATGGGCAACTCTTTGAAAGTTGCCCAGTTGGCCTGTTCGAACTTCCAATGTGGTGAGCGCTTTGAGACTGCTGAGGTAAGATGTTTAAATTCTAAAATATTAACAAAGGGGCCACGCCCATGAGGATTCGGTATGACCTTCAAGGAAAGCAATGGGAATAATGATGGGTGATAAATAGATAGATTAATGGAAGTAAATGTGTGAGTTGATGAGCTAAAATACCTTTTTATTTGTGTTAAAAACGCGCATACCTGCTATAGAACGCAAAAATCGTTTGACAAGGACCCCTCTAGAATCACGTCTGTCACTAACCGACAGGGGATTGTGTGCGTTAAAATCTCCTAA
Source organism: Ixodes persulcatus (assembly GCA_013358835.2). Classification (NCBI taxonomy): domain Eukaryota; kingdom Metazoa; phylum Arthropoda; class Arachnida; order Ixodida; family Ixodidae; genus Ixodes; species Ixodes persulcatus. The sequence continues at coordinate 17,658 of JABSTQ010001925.1, forward strand.
AAGTAAAAAAAGGTGAAGGAAGTTAATAAACTAGGTCTTCTAGCTTCTCTAAATCTAACTGAAAAGTGGGAGGTATAGTCAAAGAAGAAACTGTAATTATTCGATGTATCGAAATGCCTCTAGTGAAGTCTGCCGCGCAACTTCATTACATAAAATTGAAAGTTGCGCAACCGCCACAACACCACCAGCAGCGTCAACTGCATGTGTACGGTCACTGCTAAACACCGGGAAGTGTTTCCTAACATTAGTATGAGTGGTCTATGGGTGCGTTTCCTCAAGGCAACTTGCAATTGACCGGTGATCCTCTAAAATATAGCTCACATCATCGTAGTTAGGCAAGGCCCCTGCAGATGCACTGAAGAAACAAAACACATTTATCTTCGGTAAAGTAAGCGGTTCGATATATCTGTTATTCAAAAGCAAACTGTAAAATGTGGCTTCTGTGTCTTTTAGTGCAACAACCTGTGGGATAGCTTTCTTTTTTTTTGCGGTGGCCTTAGGCCGTACAGCAGCCTCGCAGGAGACCTATAAAAGCAGACTCTGATTCACAGAGGGGCAGGTCCTCATCAGAAAGTGGGATTTTCTAAACTATTTTCTCATTCAATGAAACTTTGTGTCCTTTGGGTGGCAGAAATGAATCCGACCGCCCATGCTTTTATGAACTGCCAAAGACACGGGGAGGCAGCCGCCGGCCTCGGCCATAATGGCCAGCAGGTGCCGGTGACGGCACGTCCGGCTCACTGGACGGTGCAGTATCCTCCTTATGGGCAGTCCAAGGAGGATACTAAAACAATCATGAGGCTCGCTATAAGTCGCTATAAGTGGCGAACACGCACATAATACACTCACACCCTTTCTCTCATTTCTTCTTGGCAATTTTGAGTCGCAGAGAGTGCTTTTGGGCTGATTCGTGTTGTTGCCAGTTGAAAGAAATGTTCGTCGTCCCTTGTCCCGGTTTTGTTTATTCTTTCTGTTGCCAGTCAATTTTACCAACACGCTCTTCAGTTAATGTGATCTTTCCAATTGCCTGCTCTACGACCTTACAGACAAGGAAAGGTGGAAACTTTGACAAGCGTAGACTCATTTGCAGCATGAACTACATGAAAACGTGAAAAGGTTTCGGGTTTTTCGGCTTTTGCAAAAGTAGGAGGATCGGGCGAACGCCTTTTGGGGGGTTGCTTTGCTCGAGTTTTAAAAGAGAAGGACGCTAAAAAAGGCAAAGAAATTGAGCACCTGCGGTGCACCGCCCACAACGAAGCCCAGCATGGGGATAGCAAATGTATCACAACAAAAGGGGCTTTGCAAAGTACGTTGGGCAATCAGTGCTGTCCAGGCACTATACTGAAGTGCAGCATTATAAAAAGGTTTCTATTACCACCCAAGGTTGGTGCTTGCCACAAAAAAGGAGGAAAGAGGAAGTTGAATAGAGAAGGAGGAACGTGAAAGAGAGGAAGGAACAGTAAAATAATAGGCGACTAGATTGAGTTATCCTGACCGGGCCTTTCCAGGACTCCCGTCTGCAAGAAGCGGGGGCCCAAGTGGTGTATTTCTCTATGTAGGGGGTCCCGAAGGGTCCAAACCTACCCCATGTTGGGCTCAAGCACCAAGATGCCACTTTCCCCGGACACCGAAAAGGCACGCACAGCCAGGCGTGGGCGGGCGAACCCGCATGGCTCGGGGTCCGTTTTACGCCACTTACCAAACACCTGCTTTTACAAGTGCCTCCTGCGGGGACAAGAGTTATATCCGACGCATGAGAACTTTAACGAACTTCACAGCTGCTCAGACAAGTGTTCGCTCAAGAATTTGTTCACGATTGCATATTGGAGCACGCAAGATGAAAAGTAAAGAAACGTTGTGGCAAGAAGAAAGAAGGAGCTGGGAAACTGACGACTGAGCCTCGTTCTTCAGCAATTCTTGGCGGCAATAAAAAGCACAAAGTTGAACACATTTACGCATTTTTTTTACATTTATTCAGCTCTAGACGAGGAAATAGGCAGACGAATTAAACAATGTATAAATTACTCTTCCGTATGCGGTATTCCTGCAACAGTGCAATCCTCCCTCCAAAGAAACATAATTTACATCATAGATTGTTTTTGTGAGGAATTTAAAAGTCACAATATGTCATATTATATATATATATATATACTATATATATATATATATATATATATATATATATATATATATATATATATATATATATATATATACATCTTGTTAGGGTTAAATAATAGGTGTATTTAATGAGGAGATGTCTAAATACTATGCTGTGTGGCCGTTATGAATGCCCTTCGGAGAACAGACAGCGCGCGCCCAATTCACCTGCCTATGACCTCTTCTTCGTCATCCGTTTTTTACTAAAAGCAATAACATAAAATATAGTAATACAACGGTGTACTGCGATACTTTGACTGCTGGTCAGAGTATCACATCAAACGTTTCATTATATGCGGCAAGACATTTAAATACGAGTAACCGAGTTACAAATTGGATTTCGTCTAGGAAATAATTATTCGGAATAAATCATTTTGCAGTGCAACATGATCAAGTGAAGTCAATCTATTGAGGTTGGAGCAACTAAATAAATATACCTGTATGCTTAATTTAGTTTTTGTAATCTTGTATCTTTTGTTCGCAAACATAAATCTATGCATATTAATCTGTCCTAGTTAGGTCCGTCGCAAACCTGCCCATGTTCAAATTCGACCGAGCTCGACTTTAGGTGCATATGCGCGAGAAAAAAACAAACAAACAAAACGTGTTGACTCCACCTGGAGGAGGAAACGTTCAATATTTGTAATGTGTATTGGCATCACTGGTTCACACTACTAACTAACGAACGCATAAAGTGCCTATTTGGGATTCTATATGATGTAAACTTTAGTAATCAGTTTATAAAATATGAAGTAAAATACCTTCTAAATATTGTTTTCCGCAAAATTTGAAAGCTTCGCGTGGATGCCGGACAACACTTTTCGTTAGTCGAACTTCATCGAACTTCGCAAAAAGGTCGAAGGTTCGCCGAACCTGTCTTACCCCGAGGTTCTACGTCGAACCTCAGGTTCGTCAAAAGTTCGCGACATTCCTAGTCCTGGTACCCATACAAAGAGATGCCGGAACAGAGCAGCGTTTTGCTTGGAAAGAGAAGCAAGGTGAGCTCGTTCTGCTACAACCAATAGAGCGAAGTTCGTCTCCATTTAATCAGGTGAATATGGCCTTCAAAAAGAAAATGTCGAAATGATATCGAAGTTCTACGTAGTTTGTAACGAAATACCGCAAAAACAGCTCGTTTTAGAGCGCAGCTCTTAGGCACTCGTTTCCGGCTTGAGTGACGTTGCCGTCGGCGTAACCGCGCTGTGCATTATGGAAAACGCCCCATAATGCAACTCGTGGTTACGCCGAAACGTCCCATAATGCACCGCGCGGTCACGCCGAAACTTCCCATAATAAAACGCGCGGGTCTCACTCGTGACCCGCGCTTTGCATTATGGGATGTTTCCCATAATGACGTAACACTTAACGTCAACAGTGACGTCATAAGGTTCACGAGTGACGTCGCG
>JABSTQ010001926.1:0-30864 GCA_013358835.2 Ixodes persulcatus
AGATATAATGATGCAGTATTCTAAACATAAAATATCTAAGCAAAACCAATCATGTTAAAACAGAATGACTATAATAAAGGCAGTTATCGAATATTGTGGTAACATATGGCACCGTTCATGTACATTCGTTTTATCATTTGAATGGATGATGAATTAAATAAAAAGTGTTAGATATTGAGGTTAAGTAGCACTGTCTGTTTTTAACTGAATTAGTTAATATGTTCAGAATTGTGCATATTTTTTGTACGTCGCAGGTCTCTTTTTAACTTCAAATTTATTATGTTTATTATAGTTAAGAGAGTAATATTACATTTTGCACCTTTGAGTACAACGAAGGCTCGTCTGACAAAAAGAACCTGGCGCTGTAGCAGCAACATAATCTTAAAGATTCCAGGCTCTAAGAAAAAAGATATGTAACGCTTTACTTAAATAAACCGCGCCCTACTGCATTCTAAGGTTTGAAACGCCGCTAGCGAAACTTCCCTTGCTCCGTTTGGTGCTTTATGTCAAGTCAATAATCTTAGAGAAAAATAAAATACAAATTACCAGTATGTGGAGTATAAATCACCAGAAAATGAAGCATAAACCACCAGCATCACTAAATGCCTTCGTAGTCCGCTTTGCTTCGTGTATTTGCTTTTGGTGCATGTGCACAATTGATAAGGTTATCAAATGAAGATTATCGTCCTTACTGTATCGAAGTTACGTTTTGGGTTGCGCCTAGTCGCAAAAAAGGATCTTTCTGGGGCGCTTCCGAAAAAAATGGCTATGCTTCTCTAAAGCCCATAAAATAACAACGCTGCTTCAGCAAAATACTGGCTGTCGTTGCTTGAAACAGCAGGAGGCTTTTTTTTCGTCTTTTTTCAGTTTTGTTAAAGTCATGCTCTTCTAGAAATGATGCTAGATTGAGTGATATTCGAGCATATGAGTCAATGCGTCGGCGCGGAAGCAAGCCAAAACAATCCAGTTGCTACGTAGAATAGCATTTTGACGCCCAGTGCGCACATGAATGCCATTTTCGAAACCACGAGAATATAAAATAACCCTACCTGAACCTTTGTTTCCCAAAAAATCAGCAACCGTCGATGCGTTCGTCATGAAACTGAAGGTAAATGATGCTAGTGCGAACGCTAGAGCAAAACCCCTCATTTTCCAACTCTCTGACTGGTAGGAGAGGAACTGAACGTCGCTGTACCTCACCCTCAGTTTTTTATATTAGTGTGATCCGGAAGACCACAAATTATTTTAGTTGTGCGTACAGGTAAATCTCAGGCAGCTGGTCTTACATACCTACGTCATTTGTTTTTAGCATTTTAGTGAAGCATACCATTTGGTTGTGCCGTACGTAGTCTTAAAATTAAATTATTAAAAAAAATGCATTGTACTTCGCTTTTCTGCTTGCGTATAAAGTAATTCATCTTGCATCTGTGGAACGTCTTAACATGTCGTTATTAGTGTAAATTTAAAAGAAACATTAATTCGCGGTTTTTGAATTTTTTTTTGCTGCATTTTTAATTTTGTGGTTTATATTTCACCCCCCAATATTCGCGCGTGGGTGAAGTGAAAGAAACATGTAATAATTATCAATCAAACAAATAAAAAGATAACAATCTGCGTTGGAATTTCCACCACTCTGCAAAGAAGTTGTTTTGTATCTTTACTTTGAGGCACCTATTTGCATGCAAAGGGTTTAAAAAATTATAATAAGAAGTAGATGATGAGCTCCGCACTTCTCTTAATTAAAAGCTAAATTGTGAAAGCGTAAAATGGAAATATCTTTTAACATGCAATGCAAGAGATTGAACGCAAAATCAACCAGACCCACATCATCGCGTGTTTGTGCTTTTTTTTATTTCTTTTCACATTTTTTTAATTATACATAAATAAATTACGTTTTTCAATAATTCTCGCGTATCACATTCAGTCATTTTATTTCACATTTACATTTTACAAGTAGCGGGAACATTACATAAGTGGTGCTTCATGAGATGGCATATTTATTTATTAATTTATTTATACATACTGCAGCCCCAGTGGGGCTATGGCAGGAGTGGGAGTTATACACTGACGGTCCAGACATCACTATGAACCGCTGTCAACGGCACACAGAAATTCATCTGGTTGTAGTGATCGGATGTTTCCTGGTAACAAACTCCAGCGTACAATGGTGTGAGGAAAAAAAACTGTATTTAAACATATCAGTACGAGGATGAAAAGGTAAAATGTTTAATTCGTGGTGGCTCCTAGTTGCAGTTGGCTTGAGAAACTTTATGTAGCTATCCAAAGAGTCAAAACGTGATGAGTTAATCATGAAATACAAAGACTTTAGGCGCTCAATACCACGACGATCTGAAAGAAGTCTTAGGCCTAACACGGAAAGGTTAGAAGAAGAAGAAAAGTTTCTGTCATGCCGACGACAAATAAAACGTACCGATTTCTTTTGAACTGATTCGACTTTATTTATATCGGACTTTTTATAGGGAAACCAAATAATAAAACCATATTCGAGGATTGAGCGAATCAAAGTTTTAAAAGTTAAAAGCTTATATCTTGAGGTGCCACACGTAAGGTACGCCGCAGGTATCCAAGTCTTTTAAGAGACTTGTTACATGTCGTATCAATGTGCTTAGACCAAGATAAATCTGGCGTTAAATCTGGCGTTAATTAAAAGGACTTCGCTACATTTTTGATAAATGTGGTATTTTATGTTTACGATCGCCCTTTAACAAAAAGAACTCAAAGGCAGGATTTTGTCGGCATTAAAACAACCAGTAATATATATATATATATATATATATATATATGGTCTCTAAATATGTATATATCGAATTGCGGCGTTTAAAAAAGATTTCTGGTATTTGGATAGAAACCGCGGGTTCAATGCCTCGCTCTCGTACAACTCGAGGAATTATATATATCCGAAATATATCCGAAACTTTCCTCTTTGTTAAATTTACATGCCCATGCTCTTTAAAGCACTTGTTGTTTTACTTTTTAATAGTATTCATAACGATCTTCCTTTCGGTGCTTTATATCCCACAATTGTAAAAACATTTATCCACTGCTTCCCCTTTTGACCTCTTTTCTAGACTTTCTATAGAGCGTGGTGTATAAACATTGAGATGAATTTTAAAGAAAACATATATAATTTATATTAGCATTCCTATCCCCTTTCTATAAAAAAACGGGCCAGATTGTCACGGAAAATATAAATCTTGTATATTTCCTATTTTTTATAATCCACCCATGAAAACATGCACTCGCCACTTCCCATGCACACATGCGCAGACATAAAAAGTACAGGCGCCATAGAGCACTTATAACATTCGTAATAAGGTGACGTTGACTGCTCCACCAACTTATATACGAGACTTGAAATGCAATTATTTGAATAAGGATCCCCCAGAAATTAAAAAACAAACTACAAATATTTTGTTTTTTTCTTGCGAATATTTTATACCAAATGGGGTTTACAAGGATTGGTAAACTTTATCTCCAACTACAAAACATTGCCAGTGCCAATAGTTATTTGACACAGCCGGAAAAGCAGCTTCCACAAAGAGGTTCAAACTGGATGTAATATCAACGATAATAATGCCTGAACAAGGGGAACAAGGGGGATAGAGGACAAACATGTAATATCACTCCTCCGCGCTGCATCTTATTAACCTATCATGTCTAGTCTAAAAACAATTCATAGACATGGCGACAGAACTTCTATAGAGATGCGGTGATAGAAATGTTTTAGCCTATCTTTTGTCCGCACTCTATAAACTGAAGTTGAAAAAAGCCAAGAAAATATATTACAAACTGTATACGACATGGCTGAATACAAAGTTCATAGAGCCGTTAGAATGTCGATAGAATTTCTATAGACTACCTGAAATAGTTTTGTAAGGGTAGACTATACTCGTTACCGAAGTCATATCTCACATAAAGGAAAAGTAGATGGTTGTTTATTAATATATAAAAATAACGAGATGTCAAAACTTCACACACAAAACAAATAAACACAAAAATAAAATACAACAATCACAGCTTTTATACCACCATCCCGTCTAATGCGCAAATAAATTGTTGTAAAAAAGGGGGCGCTGCTCTTGTTAAACAAGCTTATATTGCAGTTGTAAGAGATTGACATTTTGCACTTTCTCTATAAATGTTAACGTTTTCAGCGTACATTATGTTCACCTTTACGGTTTCGAGTTAGTTTTATTCTTAGATGCCATTTATGACAGTTTTAGTAGTCTGATATGAAACAGCACACCAATTATGTGCGAGGGAAAACTAAGAGCTATTTTTTTTTTTAGTTTCGAAAGTACAGTCTAACTAAACTTAGTAACCGAAGATAATAGATAATACATTGTTGGAGACTTATAATTAAAGAAGTAAAACAATTAGACTTATGCTTTCCACTTCCTTAATCATCAATAATAAGTTATATTTTATTTATTCAGTTATTTATTGATTTACTCTTAGGCCATTAGGCATCACATATAGAAGAAGGTGAAACACTTTGAAAATTCATACGCAAGAGAAGCGATTACATAAGTTAGTTGATCACTGCAAACTTGAAGGCTAAAGGGTCGGGGATGGAGATGAAAGTGGCGAGGAGGTGGTTCCAGTCCAGGCTTGCTTTGAGCAGCAGCGGCAGCAGCAGCAGCATAGCAGCAGCAGAGCAGCAGAATAGCACCAGCATAGCAGCAGCAGCAGCAACAACATCAGCAGAAGCAGCATAGCAGCAGAATCAGCACAACAGTAGCAGCAGTACTAGCAAATGACCAGCGGTGACATAGCAGTAGTAGCAGTAGCAGCAGCAGGAGCATAGTCGTAGCAGCAGCATAGTAGCAGAAAAAGCAGCATTGCAGCAGCAGTATATCAGAAGCAGGAGAAGAATAGCAGCAGCATCAGCAGTATAAAATATCAGCATATCAGCAGCAGCAGCAGTTTTAAAAAAGGACGAAAACAATATGTTGCGATTTATTTCGTTGGTTAAACATTGCGTGCTGACTGAAAAAAACCTCAAACACATGAATATATTCAAAACAAATCCTCTAGAAATCAGAATTTATAATGACAGAAACAAATACCAACTTACACTAGGTGCATACTTTTGAAACCGCTATGGAATGTGACCACGATGGAAGAAGAGAGAGACCTGAAAGGTGCCGACTCGCCATGGAGCAAGTGAGGCGAAGGTTCACCCACATTTCTTGCAAACGCCATGACGTGAAGCAGCGTGCCTAGGGGCATATTAATGAACATCAGGTGGCCGATGAGATCCACTCAAGGAACCTTCCTTATTAATGCGCATGTTTACAAGACCCCGCTGCGTGCGACCGCGGGTCTCTGCAAAGGCAACTAAATCGACAGCAGTGCCACTACCGTGGGATGCTCGAAGTCCAAGCAAACTTTTGCCGCCTTGGCTGGTCTTGTTCAGACGCCTCTCTTCCTCCACCGTGATCGTGATAGTACAAATGCATGGAAGGCTGCATGCGGCTAAACCCTATTAATCGGACTTTGGCTTGCGCCGTCTCAATGGCCATGGGTCTCAGACGGAAGTGTCACTCAGCGGGAGCAAGGCGTTTTCAAACGAGCAAATTGGGCACAAACACGAGCCTTAAAATGGCGTAAAAGCCAAAGTTGTGTTAACACGTCGGCCACGATGGGCTCGGAGTAGTGGCGATGGCTACACGATCTAGATGTTTTTCTTCAGAAGTTTGTCATGATCGTGCTGACACAAGATGACACTTTGGAGCCCGTGCCAATCGAACTGCGAGTTTGGTTGCTTCGCTCTTGCGATCAGACGTTCAGGAACACTGTCCTCCAATATTCAAATATGACATTGATGACATTAGAGAAACTAAATGAAAGTACTTAATTTACTTTTAGCTTGGAATATATTAAAATACGGGTTGCGTAGAATAAGACCGAGATAGAAAAGCAACGCACACTAGTCACGTGGTCACCTGACCACGTGACCACCTAGCTAAATGTTCCTTGCAAACTCTCGCTCACCGAATTTAGAGAACATTAACGTATCAATACACAAGTATCGTGTTAGGTCTGACCAAAACACGCCGCTAAGTGTTGGAATTAAGATTTACATAAATTACTCGTAAGTGAATGAATACATTCTAAAACTGTAAGTGTTTACTTTAGAAAATGGCAATTTTGCAGTGTATTGAATACCTTCAGGGCAGTGACTTCAGCCCTCAACCATGTATTACTTAGTAGTTGCTTTTTTCACAGTATTTTTTGTTTTGTTGCTTTTTCTTTCTTGGAGCATTATATTGCATGGTACAACGTTGTGAGTGAGAAGGATCAAAATATTAGCGAACTAAAATCACACCATACACAGACGAGGGTTATTGGAGGTCAACGTCTCGTGCGTTTGCGCAAGAGCAAAACAAAAAGGGGATGTCGAAAGTTTAAACAGATGAAAAAGAATTCCGTGTGGACGTAAATATCGCGGAAGCTTCCGTGTGAAGGAATAGCTGAAAGGTCGCGGCTTACGATACACCTGGAAAAAACGAATTAACAACCACGCGTCATCAGGGACGGCACCTGGATCTACCCAGGGTTCAGCCTGCGTATTCCATGGCACCCGCCACATTGTTTTTGTCGTGATACCAGCTGTGCAGAAGACCGGCCCAGCGAGCAGTCAACAAACAACACTCGGCTGTCATCACTTGCAACATCATCCTGTCACCCTCGCTCACAAGCTCCATTTAAATATTGTCAGCACACCTCTGTCATCTGCACACTATCTCATCACATCATCATTAAATTCGGCGCCGTAGCCTTTCATGGTGAGGGCTACATGACTTTTCTTGCGGCGCCGCGGCTCGCATGAAGTAAACTTAATAGTACTTTAACTGTTACTACAATAAGGAGGTGCACCACCCGAAAGGACACCATAAGTGAAAGCCTCAGACTACAGAATAACCGGATATTCAGATTGCCTGCCTACTTGCTCTTTCGACAAGTACCCAAGCAGCACAGGACGAAGAGATTACCTCGAAATAAGGTCCTAGACGTCGACAATGTTGAGGTCCTCAGCAGACGTTTTATCGACATTTGTGAAACGTACATAAAAGAGGTTATAAGAACGTCATACACAGGACGGCCTGGCAACGTCCCGAGCTTTAACTCAACGTCCTCTATATTAGTAGACGTCTGCTTGTGGTAGTTCTTTCAACGTCAAGCATGAGACGTTCTAACGATGTTTTGAGGTTTACCTTGACGTCCTCGACATTTGGAACGTCTGTTTGGCGTCTACATGAGGAAGCGTTTTTGCAACGTCGAGCATCAAACATTCTGAAAACGTGGGGTGCTTTACCTTGACATCCTCGATTTTCCGCGGCCTCTATTAAACGTCCACCAGGTGCACCTTTTGGAGGTCAAGCACCAACGTCTTAAGAGAATTCTCAGCAACAATACAAATGCGTTCTGAGGGTCTGTAGTATATATGGGTTGTAGTTTTCTAATTCAAACATATTTTATTATAAAATGGTGACCCAAGGATATTAGATGCTCAATGTGAAGTCGCTTAGTGAACATCCGACAGCAATCACAATCAGTAGGCTAAATTAATGCGCTATTTTATTTACTGTCTGAATAATCGTTTTATGAGTCAAACTACAACCGAAGTTATATTGCCAGTCATTATCAGTGTCAAACCAGCTTACACAAACTTTAAAATGCAATGGTTTTTGATATACGGTGTTGTCTTGTTGATATGGACACTTTCATTCCCCCCAAAAAAGCGGTCATAATATCGGTTATTGATAATAACGAAACTAAAATTATGGAACTTATTCAGTTCGTTCCCAAACATATTGTATATATAGCGGGGTGTCCGCATTAACGTGGTCTGTATTAACGAGACATTATTGTATGCATTAGGGAGTTTTGGAGTACCGGTCTTCTGATGCAGGCTTTGAGCGCAGAAAGTCTGCCGGATCCGCCACCCACAATCTCAATTATGGAGAATAATGAGCGCCCGTTCTAGCCACATCACCATTTCCTCAGCCGTGTGTCATTGGTTCAAGCGACGACGGACGTTGCCGAGTTAACGTCAAGGTGTCCGTCTTTTTTTTTGTCTGAGCATTATTTCAGGTAGCTTGCGGTGCTTCTTATTCATCATTTCCCAAACGAGGTGACAAAGAAAGGAAAAAATAATTAAAGGTTGTATAAAAACAATTAGGTCGTTATAATTACTCGCCTTAAAACTCCATTTCAGCAGGACTAATTAAATTATATTTAAATATCAAAGGAATACATGTTAGCTAACTAACAAGTCATAATCGTTATCTTCACGTTTAATGCCATTCAAGCACAGGGAGTGAGCGACGACAAAACCTCCCCCCACCCCCCTATTTTGGAATTTCTCCGATAGAAAATGCAGATGAATAAAAATTGAAAGTGACCATTTAATGTGGCGAGCTTGTGCCTGCTACTTAGACACATACACTCTAAGAAATAGGGGGTGTATGAGGGGGGTGTATCTCGAAACAACCCATTCTGATTTGAACCCTTCTCGTTTGAACCCATTCGCAAAACGCCCTTCGCGTTTTAACCTTTCGCGTTTCAACCCTTTCTCATTTATACCCGTCTCATTTGAACCCATTCTCATTTGAACCTTTCTCGTTTGAACCCATTCCCAAAACGCCCTTCGCGTTTTAACCTTTCGCGTTTGGACCCTTTCTCATTTGAACACGTTCTCATTTGAACACCGTATTTCAAACCAATCGCCTAACGCTCTTTGCGCTTTAACCTTTTCCTATTTATGCCCTTCTCGGTTGAGCCCGCTCTCACTTAAATATTTATTGTTTAATTAAACTCCGTCTCAAAACACGTAAGTGGCGTTTCAACCTTTTTAAAGTGCTCTTGGAATTTCAACCAGTCTCTTTTTCTGTGTTAAAAATAAATAAATAAAAATAATGGAGATGATGTCACTGTTAATAACAGTGCCGGCTACTCCATAGCAATGGTTATTTGATAAAAAATAATCAGATCTAAAACAGTACAAGCACACAAACAAACAAAAATCCCACCCGAGTTGCCATTGTACATATTTTTGCATTTCTAACATGTTCGTCGATCCATTTTCGTGCACTACCTGTGCCAGTGTGTACCGATGCGAACACCTAATGTCATGTTCCACACCAAGGCTAACTGGCGATCGCTTACCGCCCTCATTGGCAGCATCCCAAAGCAACAGCCGCGGCAGGTCTCTCGCCCTACTGTGCACCTCGTCGCTCACAAAGCGCCGCCGCCACCAGCAGGGATCGGCCAACAATCCTCTGCCCACCCCCGCATGAATCATTTTAACCCTTTTGCATAGGATACATTGCATTCGAAATATGTTCACAGAAATATTCTGTTTTCCATACTATCACCATACAATTAAGTGATTCGCAAAGCATTATGCCATTCAAATCGTATGGCTAACCGTTAGGCTACTGAACGGCTCTTCTCGAGACGCATAGTACAAAACGTTTTTTTTGCCGCAGAATCAGTTATCGCACCTCAATACGATTCCATGCTCGGTAAAGCTTTATTTTGGAGCTTTGTTCCCACAATATGATAATTGGTTAAACTATCTAAGATGACCGCAGCAACAAAACACGGACCATTCAAGGGCCAGAGAATGCCCTCGCGCTCCTTAGAAAGTCGCAAAGGGAGATCCTGCCATCGGCAAACTGGTCCTGCGGCAATTTTGTTTTCTTTTTTTGAAATGTGCGGGTGCGGTGATGCGTGGCTTGAGGGCTTTCCTACCAGGCACAGACTTTTTTTCTTCATTTCAGTCGGGAATCATCGGATGAAAATTATGCTCATCTGGCATGCCCTGTCAGGATATTGAATTATTTACAACCGGTGTCGGAGTGATCGTACAGATCTACGATCATTGTATATTTGCCTATGAGTCGTCCGCCATGCCATGGATTGGCATGCACTCTAGATTTCATTCTCCAAGTAGCATTTCAAGGCGCAATAAAGCTTCAGGTGCCTGGACTTCATTATGTAATTTGTTCCTTTATTTCGGTTTCCTGTGAGTGTATGCTGAAATTATTGTTTTTCCCTAGCCTTATTATGTACAAGTTTAAAATGAAAAAAGTAGTTTTGAGAATGGTCAAAAACAGAAAGTATGTTTTTAGCAGACTTGTACGTAGTTCAATTACTCTAATCAAGTTACTGTAGTTTAACTACTTTTCTGAGTAGTTTAGTAACTTTCAAATGCATTTTTATTTCGGTAATTAGTAGTTTACTTTAATTACTTTTTCTGAGTAACTTCTACTCAAATTACAAATTACTTTCGAATTTTAGTGGTTGTTGTGCCTATCAACAAACATTCCTGCACAAAAGAGATAAGATGTTGGAAGATCAGCTGATATTTGCAAAGCGGGGGAAGCATGTGACGTAGGAAGGGGGGTGGGGAAGAAATTGAGTTGGAGAGTCCGAAACCCCCCAAAATTTTGGCGAGCCCCACCCTCTCCAACAACACTGCTACCAAGCGCCGGGAGCGAACAGGCAAAATGCAAGAGAGGCCGAGTAACTGCTGGTTTTGCGCCGCAGACTGGCGTCTTTTTTTTTTGTGTGTCCCGAAGCTCAAGGAGACTTGACCCATTCGAAGAAAGGGCTGGTTCCCGCTTCTCCCCAACATAGAAACTCTCGCCCTCTACAGAAGGTGCACACACTGGATCCTTACTCAAAGGAGGCAACAAAATGCAGCACCAGCTCTGAAGCTCATCTGGTGCTCCCGTAGTTTGTGCTATACTCGAAGAATCGTGTGCTAAAGGGCAACGCAAAGGGGACCTTTTTGCGTTGATTTTCGTCCCAAAACATAGACTATGCAGATTTTCAAAGATTTGAAGATCGTTCGAGAAACCTTAATAACTCCCCCAATATTTTCGTATAAAAAAATAATAAACAAGCAGTGTTGAAAAGTACCTTAAGTACATGGTACTTAAAGTACTACTGTTTACAAACCTTGTGCTTTACTTGAAGTACATTTTCTAAACCTGTACTTGTACTTTCCGAAGAAAGTAAAACTCCCGACTTCAATGTATATTCACCGATTTTGAAAACAAAAAAATGGCGTATCGTCGTGTGAAAACGCGCTCTTTCAGGACGTCATGTGGTCTTTTGTCTGAGTGAGGTAATGGCAGCTATAAGACCGACACAAATAAGTGCCTTATAAGGTGATTGTGTTAAATAGTTCGTCAGCGAGAGTATAACAACTACTCTGTGGCGACTTGATTTTATACAATATTCGCTGCCATTTCCGTAAAAAACTGATGCACCTCATATTACCTCTGGAGCAATGCAAACCAGTTAAAAAAACACTGTAAAGGGAATGAAATGACGTCATGAAAGATTCTGTCAAAAGTACTGGTACTTTACCTTGAAATATATTGCATTTATAGTGCGTTTCTTCAAGTACACAGCACCCGGTGTACTTACTACTTTACTTGAAATACATAACCTCTAATTTACTTTGTACTTTACTTCAAGTACTGTTTTGATGTACTTTACGCAACACTGTAAACAAGCAAACGCCGTCTAAAAATCAAGCTCAGGCAGTGGTAAAACTCAAAGTAGAAATGACACATTTGAAGTACATCACTGAACAAACAAACAAGAAAGTACAAAACAATTCGGCACGGAGAAGCAGAACCAGCTATTAAAGCATTTCTTTGAAAAAACAATCCGATTCATATTTAGCTAGCACGATTTGGCTAATAGATCAAAACTTATGTACTTTCTTTTTACCGTAACAAAACATATAAAAGTATACCATCAAAGTAACTTCAAAGGTAATTCACTATTTTTTTACGGTAATTAGTAATTTACTCAATTACTTTCTATTTGAGTAAATTCTACTGTACTCAAATTACTTTGGAAGTCAATACTCAGTAACTTAACTTAATTACTTTTTTGAGTAACTTGTACATGTCTGGTTTTTAGTAAGTTTGAAATGAAAGAAAGTTTAAAATGAGAAGAAAAGTATTTTTGAGAATGGTCAAAACCAGAAAGTGTGTTTTGAGAAAATTTGAAAGGAGAAAGGTTCAAATGAGAAAAGTCGTTTTGAGAATGGTCAAAACGCGAAAGTTCGTTTTGAGAACGGTTTAAGTGAGAAAGGGAGAAAAGCGAAAGTTGTTTTGCGCAGGGTTGAAATGAGAAGGTTAAAACGAGAAGGTAGAAATGCGAACGGGTTCAAATGAGATTAAAGCATTTCTTTGAAAAAACAATCCGATTCATATTTAGCTAGCACGATTTGGCTAACAGATCAAAACCTATGTACTTTCTTTTTACCGTAACAAAACATATAAAAGTATACCTTCAAAGTAACTTCAAAGGTAATTCACTATTTTTTACGGTAATTAGTAATTTACTCAATTACTTTCTATTTGAGTAAATTCTACTC
Source organism: Ixodes persulcatus (assembly GCA_013358835.2). Classification (NCBI taxonomy): domain Eukaryota; kingdom Metazoa; phylum Arthropoda; class Arachnida; order Ixodida; family Ixodidae; genus Ixodes; species Ixodes persulcatus. The sequence goes on from JABSTQ010001926.1 coordinate 12,434, forward strand.
TACTCAAATTACTTTGGAAGTCAATACTCAGTAACTTAACTTAATTACTTTTTTGAGTAACTTGTACATGTCTGGTTTTTAGTAAGTTTGAAATGGAAGAAAGTTTAAAATGAGAAGAAAAGTATTTTTGAGAATGGTCAAAACCAGAAAGTGTGTTTTGAGAAAATTTGAAAGGAGAAAGGTTCAAATGAGAAAAGTCGTTTTGAGAATGGTCAAAACGCGAAAGTTCGTTTTGAGAACGGTTTAAGTGAGAAAGGGAGAAAAGCGAAAGTAGTTTTGCGCAGGGTTGAAATGAGAAGGTTAAAACGAGAAGGTAGAAATGCGAACGGGTTCAAATGAGAACCACCCGTATGAGGGTACACCCCATGTGCCATATTTAAGACCCCAAAAGAACAATTCGACGTCCAGTCCACAGACGTCGAACCGCCGATATCATCTTTCAAGGGCGGCTTGATAGTCGACCGATACAACATATTAAAATGTTTGTCAGGGTTTTTATTTTCTAGTCTTTGATACGCTCATTAGGTATTCAGTACGTTATATCCAACAGCTAACAAACCGCCTGTAAAAGCTGGTATCGCCAGCTCGATGTCACAGGACTGAACGTCCATATGTAGTTTTGGGGTTTTACCTATGGGACAAGGGGTATACCCCTATACACCCCCTATTTCTGATAGTGTAGGTATCGTGGATCTTGAATCGTCAGGGAAGGGGCGACTTTCCCCAAGCAGCGCGATACCGCTGCTTCTATTCACTTTCAGACGTATTCTGAACCAGAACAATCGCTGACAGCCAAGAACGAATTGGAACTTTCCATAACCGTATACATCAATTGTAATGAACAATCTGGATTAAACGAATATCGCACGGGGTTCCCACCCCGTTCCTCTGGGAGGCAGCGACGTGTGTCACCAATATCGCCACGCACGCTGCATTACACACCCTCTAATGGCGCGTTCACACTGGAAGCGAATCCGCAAACGCGAAGCGCATCCGCGCGTTCTGAACCGCAAAGCGGCTAGGATCGAGCGGTTGGAGCGCGTTTTTGCCAACCGCTCCGGGACCGATTTCTCCCAACCGCTTTCACGAACCGCAAAGCGGCAAGCAATTGCAACGCGACGCTGACGTGACGTCAGTGACTTTCGAAACAAGATGGCACCAGTCGCTGGTGAGGCGTCCAAGGCGCTGTAGTCCTAGCGTTACAGCTGACAAATCAACGGAGAAACTTGATGTTCACCTCCGTCACTTGAATCCGCCGCGAAAGGAATTGACTCGTCATCTTAACGGGCTTCGCACCGGTTATTTCGTTCGGGTAAAAGTTTGTTTATTATTCCGGGTGCCACAGCCGGAAGCTCGCTGTTTTGTTAGTCTCTGCTCGTAGAACGTCAGAACCCGTCCCTGATCTACCGAAATGTCAGCTTTTGTTTACCCACTAAGACAGTCGCGTGAACTATTGAAACTATTGAACCGTGCATGACCACCGCGAAAGCCGATAGAGACATCGTGAGCCTGATTTCGCAGCCAAGGCACTACCGCGGAGCTGGCAGGGTACCTGCGCTAGCTCGACCTGTAACGTTTGCTACTAACAAAGAAAAATAAAGGGAACATACTCAGAAAATAAAGTATACGTACCAGACAATGCAGAGGTAATCCATACGACGTTTATTTGAGCTTAATGTCAAACGAACAGTAGACTCGATCGACATGCGAGTGACGAGAGGAGAGTCCCCCACCAACGAAGTCACGACCGGCTAGTACCGAACACATTCCTCGCACCACGGTTCACCCCATCGGTCACAACTTCGAAAATTATGAAAACGAACAACGAGTGAGTGAAACTGGCCCTGTATCCCGAAAACAAGGTCAGCTATTCATGCGGGAAGGGTCCACTTCATAAAAAAAGGTCGGGGGCATCCTGTTATGAGTCAGCAAGGCGCGCCTAGCTGGGCTTTGCTTGTGGGCGAAGTCAAGAGAATCCCAGGCAAGTTTCGCGGGTCCATGTCTCTTTTTTCGCTGCCTCAACTCGTGATGCTTGCAAACATCCCGAAGAAAAATCTTCATAGTGCCAAAATAGCAAACCCTTGGCTTTGCATCGTGCATTAAAGTGGATTTTGGATTGTAAAACAGGGTTGCCAAACGCAATTCTCAAACGATCACGCGTGATCGCCGAGAAACCGCGAACCGCCTCTCGCCAACCGCCTCTCGTTGTCTGACTCTGAACGGGGTCGCTCGCGAACCGCAACCGCAACCGCTTCGCGAACGCGGATCCGCTTCCAATGTGAATGTGCCATAACAGTGGTCCACTGCTTATCGAAAGACAGGCATAACTGAAAGCCATTGATCCCCCAAACAGAATGTCTTGACATGTTCAGAGTTCATGGTCACAGTTTTATCGAGGTTGTCTTTGGCATCAAAAGTTTCTGTTGTCATTTGCCGTCATTATTGTTTGTCGCTGTTGAGGCTGTCGTTGTTGAGGTCGTCGTCTTAAGTCGTCGTTACAGATCGCCATCGTGGTTCACCATAATTTGTCAAAGTTCACCTTTGCTTTATTAGGCTCCTCGGTGTCTTCTTGTCTTGGCCCAATTGCGATTATAGTCCTAACCGACGATGTTCGTCGTAATCTTCATCAGAGCATTAAGTGTGGCTAAATGTTATCCTTCACATCCACCACAACAGCACGGATAGAAATGCAGATTAATAAAACATTAAAAATAAAATTTTAAAGAGGCGAGCTTGTGCCTACAAGAAACGAACATAAATTCTTTATAAAAAACAATCTTCGTGAAACAAGGCACGCACGGAGTCCAAACCCCGTTTCCCCGCGTGGCACCCACGTGCATTGCTATCTTCGTTACGCACGCGGCAATATATATTCTAATTAAAAAACAAAACACGAACATCATGTATGTAAAGATGTTTGCCCCCTGAGGATGCCATTCTAATAGAAGCTTGAGGTTTGCACTTTTGCTAGCAGTGCCACAATTCTGTTATAGTGAAAGTCACTGGAACCAACAAAGCAAAAAAATATTAACTCATGATGTTGAGAATTCGCAAAACCAACAAAAAGGGTAACAGTTCCGTCAGGGAAAAATATGGGACTGGAGATGAACTTCTAAGACATTTGTTTCTACTTAGTCTATAAATAAAACTACGTTAAGTCCCACGCAATAGTCGAATCCTTCAGTTAATTTGACCGGGTCTGCAAGAAGGTTGGCGACCATTCATCCAGTATGCTCTCGGCTGGTGAGCTAGTTCCCGGTTACCAATGCACCGAGAACCTGAGGGAGAGGAGGGGACAAGAGCACGGGGGAGGTGGGGGGCGTCAGAATGCCAAATTCTGGTTGAAACGATTAGTGAATAGACCTATAGCTATCTTCCTTTGTCTCTTCTGCACTACCCGAACGCGTTAAAACGTGGAACGCCAGCGTTTCACATTTGGCGCTCGCAATCGAACGTGTTAGACGAGTGCACTACAGACGAAAGCAGCTAGCGTTAGGTAATATTAACGTTTATTTCTCCATCAAGTACAAGTACAAGTGCCCACTAATTATTCCAACCTCAGCTCGGCGTTCTGACGTCCGCGGACGCTCTCGTCTCCTCCTCTCCCTCACTTTCTCGGCGCAATAATGTGTATTAAAAAAAAAGTTTTGTAAATTTCGCCAGTTTCATTAAATGTACTCGGCGTTATCCGACGTTGGCTTAATTTTAACTTTCGAGGACGTCAAGGCAAAACATGCCGACATCACTTTCAGTTGTGGTTCACTAGATCCAGAATGAAATATTACCTGTGAGATAGGTAAGTTTGGTTTTAAATTTCATCGAAATTTGTGTAGCACATGAGGTGTACAAAAGTATGCCGAAGCACCCCTACGCTATTTTGTAAAGACGTTCAGAAACTTTTACGGTAAAGAACATAATCGCTACAGCGTGCACGGTCTCTTGTTGAACGAGATGGTGCTGAAACGTTCTGTAGCCTCAGTAACTTGAATGCATTTAAGTTTGATAACTACATTAGGTGGCTGAAAATATCTCTCCTCAATGGAAGTTTAAAGGAGGCGTGCAACAATTTTTGGCCGTCAAATAATGGTGCGAGTTGTTCCCTGTGACGTCAGGAGTAAAGAACTGAAAACATCATTGCCGTTGGGGAGTCGATGGAAGTAGTCAAAACAAAGCTCAAAAGTAGCAAAAAGTAGCCAGTTTAACAGGCTGTAGTTGAGCGTGTTAGTGCATAATACTATAAAAGGTCAGCTGAACTGAGGAAAATATAATATAGAGAAAAAAAGAGACAGGCATACCGCTGGACTACCAAGTGTGGTTTAATACTTCCTCCTCTTTCTGGACCTCGACTTTGTGCTTTTTTTTCTTTTCTGTTTTTTTGTTTTGTTTTAAAACTTGCATAAGAAACACAGCTTATATCCGAAACCTAACTAAACTTAATCTTGAATCACCCGCACTTCACCGGGACATAAAACACCACAAATATTGTTTTTCTTTGGTATTGAGCTTGATTGAGGGCTCGCTGACGCACGTTCCGATCAGCTGGCCTTTTATAGTATTAGCGACGAGATGTTTCGGTGGCGCCCTCCTGTGGTTCCCCCTTGTGACGTCATTACCTTGCAAACAACAAGTTCGATGGTGTTTGTTATTAGCATGGTGGAAGCTTGAAATCATTGCGCTCTCAAAGGAACACTGCCAACACCATCAAAATTAAAGTTCTTTCATTCCTCTTATTTCCGTCGATGATAAATCCCCTTTCCGACGTCATAGTCAGCGTTCGGCCAATCGTGGAAGGCCGACCACAGCGACGCTTTCGGTCGCGCACGGGGCTAATACCCAGTTTACTTATTTTCGCGCGAAATATGTCACCACAGTATTTCTATAAAATAAATATGTCATAAAAAGTGAAAGACGTTTACAACACCCTGTAACGCCGAATTGGAGCGCAGCTCTTGAGGAGGAGGGAAGGGTACTGAGGGGAGGGTATACCACTCATCGCTCGTCCTCACCTCCTCATCCTTCCTGCTACTCCTCCTCCCCTCCTCCCTTCTCTTGGTCCTCGTCCTTCACCCTCTCCTCCCCTCCTCCTCCCCCTCCCTCCCCCTTCTCCTCCTCCATTTGGAGGAGGGGTCACGTGTTCTCGGGGGGGGGGGGGCCCGTGACCTCGGAGGGGGGGGGGGGTCACGTGACCTCGGCGGGGGGGGGGGGTCACATGGGGGGTAACATCACGTGACCTCGGGAGGTCATGTGATCTCGGGAGGTCACGTGACCAGAAGGGAAGGGTCGCGTGACCTGGGGGGTCACGTGACCTCGGGGAGGGGGGGGGTCACGTTACCTCACGGTTACGCCGACGCCGACGGCGACGGCGACGCCGACGCCGCTCAAGCCGGAAACGGGCGCCTAAGAGCTGCGCTCTAAGAGTGTAAAGTATTATTACCATAGCCTTCCTGTGTTCCCCCCACTCTTCAAGGAAACTTCTCTTAGCGCTGGCGTGTTTCTATATGCCGATTGCCTGTCACACTGATCGCCTTTCTCAAAACCATGGGCTGCGCTTCTGTTTATCTTAGAGAAGGATAAGCTGATGCTTCTGTTTATATTACGCTTGTGGCCACGTGATTGGCTACTCATTCAGTATTGGGATAACCAGAATGAGGCAAGTCTTTCTTCTTTTGATTTTATTGAAATCTGTAATAGCGCCCAGGAATTATCTGACGTCTTTCTGCCTGTTCGTTAAATCAAAAAAGTAAATTCGCTAAGAAGGGCTGATTTGGACGACGCTAAGTCTTTTCTTCATCTCAGCTTTGTGAGTGACCGCTCGTTCACTATTGTGATCTCCAGAAGGTACCAGGTCTTTCTTAGTATTCTTTTAATCCCGTCGTAATGTCAAAAGTCATGTGTCATCTTCATGGCTGTTTGTAAACACAAACATTTATTTGGCTACAAATGCGCCAGAATTTAAGACCAAAAAAATGAGACATTTACAATTCTCTGTAAAGCCGAATTAGACCGCAGCTTTTGAGGAGAAGGAGGGGAGCGTACGGAAAGGAGGGTATGCCCCTCCTTTCCCCCAGTAACCTCCCCTCCTCCTCTCCAGCTCCCCTCTCATTTAACGGAAAATTTTCGTCAAATTTTCCGCTAAATTTTCCCACTATTAGGGCAATGAAATGTTTCCGCTAAATTTAGCGGGGAAATGCATGCGCTCAATTAAGCGGGCAAAATGTTCTGCTACATTTAGCGGGTACATTTTTTCGCTGAATTTAATGAAAAAATTTTTCCGCTAAATTTAGCGGGTAAATTTTTTCGCTGAATTTAGCGGGGAAAGTTTCCCACTAAATTTAACGAGGAAATTGTTCCGCTAAAGTAAGATGGAAAGTTTATCCGCCAAATTTAGCGGGGAAATTTTTCCGCTAAACTTAGCGGGGAAATGTATCTGCTAAATTTAGCGGGTATATTGTTCCGTTAAATTTAACGGGTAATTTTTGCGCTAAATTTGGTGGGGAAATTTATCCGGGAAATTTAGCGGGGAAATTTATCCGCTATATATAGCGGGTAAATTTATGCGCTAAATTTGGCGGACACATTTTCCTGCTAAATTTAGCGCATAAACTTTTCCACTAAGTTTAGCAGAAAATGTTGCCTTTAAATCAAGCGGGGAAATTTATCCGCTAAATTTAGCGGGAATGTTTTTCCGTTAGACTTAGCGGGGAAACGTTTCCGCCAAATTCAGGGGGAAATTTTTCTGCTAAATTTAGCAGGAAAATTTTTTTTAGATTTAGCGGAAAATTTATTTGCTAAATTTAGCAGGGAAATTTTTCCGCTAAACTTAGCAGGTAAATTTTTCACTAAATTTAGCGGGTAAATGCTTCCGCTTAATCTAGCGATAAATTTATCCGCTAAATTTAGCGGGGAATTTTCCCGTTAAATTTAGGCGCCACGTCACGAGGGTCACGAGTGCAACGCGCGGTTACGCCGACGGCGACGGCGACGCCGCTCAAGTCGGAAACGGGTGCCTAAGAGCTGCGCTCTATAATTCCGAGGACACCTAAGCACTTATGAGTTGTGAATGCGAAAGCATGAATGTCGTTCTTCGGCTCCCTTAGTTCGTCTGCGGCGTACTGGCGTGGACGGCCACGTTTCGCTATGGTCGAGGTTGTGACCGACAGCCGAGCGCGCGCTCTCGTGAAGTGGCCGCGCCGCGCTGAGCCCGGCCGTACAGCCTCTCCGGAGTGTGCCCGGACGGGCTCTGCGGCCAGCTGCTCCCTCTTACCGCGGCCGGGCCGATGCGTGCGCTGCACCGCCATGGAAAGGGCTTCTCTGGTGGCGTTCCTTGGAACTACGCCGCGCGACAGCCAATGTGAGCTTCGTTCCTTGAAAATATGACGCGCGCCAGCCAATGGGAGCCTATTCATCAGATTTCTGCTACAGACGACAGGCTTCGCTTCATTGCGACAGGGGAAGAAGGTGCCGTTTGCCGCGGCTTCAAAAGATGATGACGTCGGTTCGCTCCGTGGGACAGTTAATGCTTTCGCATTAAAAGTAGCCAAAAAGTAGCCAGGGCAAGGAGCCGAACTCAACCTTTTCTCGCCCGAGAGATTTATAAGTAGACAATTTGGCGCAAAGTAGCCACCAACGGCAACACTGACTGAAAACCACGTTTGCGTGCGCGCGTATATCTTTCTTTTATATCGAAAGTTTAAGTTTTGGGCGCGTCTCAACAACTTTAAACTTTTGTACCGTCTTCCGAGTCACGTGTACAGTCACGTATAGCAGGGTACACTGGGGCTATTAATAAGGACACGGAGTATCCGGTTGGGTTCTCTTTCAGAGCAACCATGCGGTTTCCAATTTATGCAATTGGATTCCAATTGATTCCCAATATTAATATTAGAGAGGATAAAGAGGGCCAATCATGGATCTATTTTTCCAAGAAATTTCCAATATTGGTTACAGAGAGGTAACAATGGGCCAATGGTGGCTCTCTTTTTCCAAGATATTGCCAATATGGGCCCAGTGTCCTGTGCTGCCTGGGATATCTTCTAGGGAGCCTATTCACGACAGCGCTGTAGCAACAAAGTCTCTTATGGTATATTCGGCTGGTCGCTTTTCAGCCTCTTGGAGCGCTCTGAAAAGCCGGTGTGCATTCAACTGGTCGATGCCAGGCGCTCCAAGTATATTCGGGTTGTTCTTTCGGAGCGCTCTCGAAGCTCCGACTCTCGCCGTCCTCCGAATCGGAGCGGTTTGAGGCGCTCTGACTTGGAAGTGGGAGCGCGCGAGAGATCTGGCTGCCGACCGGTCACGTGACTCCAGCCATTCCGCCATTTTGCTTTTGTGTTGGAAGCGGACGGCGAGAACGCGGCTAGTCCGCAGAAAGAGGGCTGCAAAAAACAGCCGTCAGTCTCGACGCCGTGACTGTTGTGTTGTGCTCCCCGAATTGAGGTGAAATGTCGTTGAAACGAAGACGTTTAATGTTAGGGGTGGCACCGTCAGTGCTGCTGGCGAAGCTAGCAGACAGCGACAACACCAGCAGCTCGGACGACGACGACGAGGGTCGTGTTTACGAAGCGAAGTTTGCCGAGTTGTTTGATGCACCTTGTACGGTGCCCAAGGTCAAGGCTTATGTTTCTATAGTGCGAACCTACTCGGACAAAGCGGTAAGAACAAAAATACGAGAGTTTTCAAGCTGTAATGTTGTCTTTTTTTTATAGTTTCGCAGGAACTACCGCTTGGCACGGCTGGCTTGCGATGACCTTATCAGCGTCCGCGTTGACGGCTGCCATTTTTCAAGGATTAACGGATGGATGGATGACTGAATACTGCTGAACCCTTTGAATCCGAGAAGCAAAAGTTCCGCTAGAGGGCGGCTCGCGCCGTCCACTAGTGGCGCAGGCCACCCTCTATCCGCTAGGTTTGCCGCTCTGAAAAGTTGAGGACCGTTCGGCTGGGCGCGCCGATTCTCTCGCTCCGATGCGGAGGCGCTCCGGGATCTGGTAGCTCCGACTCGGATAATTGGAGCGCTCGAAAGTGACCAGCCGAATATACCATTAACAAAACTTTAGAACTCTGGGAATTTTGTTTAAGTCGCTTCATTTCATATTTCAGTTTTCAAACAAAGCCCCATCGTGTTTACTCAGCAAGGTATTAGAGAGTTTTAGTAGATCGTGTTTTCAGGCCACGCTAATCGTAGCGGGAGCTCGCGCTGCCACTTCAATGCAAGCTCTTAAGCGCGCTCTCGTAGCAGTAGCGGGCCTTTGAAAACGATCTACTAAAACTCCCTAATAACTGGGGGTCATCTATCGAAAGCAGACACTAGATACGAATAGCCCTATGTTAGCATTTCGTCCAGTTATAGTCACAGACAAGGGAGAACGACCGGAGGTAGCTCCAGTTTTCCCGCGTCCAGTTTGCGCTGGAGGCGCGACGACTGGAGCTGCTCCCTGCCGTTCTCTTTCGCAGCGCTTCGGCGCGTGTGAGACGCACAACGCTTCGGCGTCTGAAGCGCCTCGAGCGCGCGCGCAGCCAGAGCACTACGGAAGGCATGGCCGAATGTTTAAAGAGATTGTAGAGCCCGGGCCTTCCACATCACGTGAAGATGAAGGACCAGCGAAGCTGTTATTATTACGACTTCTAGGACGACCTCAAGGACGACTTCAAGGTCGACCGAGGATGACCTCGAGGACGACGACTAGAGGATGAAGTCAAGGACGGCCTCAAGGACGACCTCAAGGACGACTTCAAGGACGACGTCTAGGACGACCTCAAGGACGACTTCTAGGATGACATCTTAGACGATCTCAAGGACGACATCTAAGACGACCTTGAGGACGATGCCTAGAGGACGACGCCTAGGACGACCTCAAGGACGACTTCTAGGACGACCTCGAGGACGGCATCTAGGACGACCTCAAGGACGTCTTCTAGGACGACCTCGAGGATGACGCCTAGAGCACGACTTCTCGGACGACCTCAAGGACCACTTCTAGGACAACCTCGAATACGACCCATAGAGGACGACATCTAGGACGACATCTAGGACGACCTCAAGGATGACTTCTAGGACGACAACGAGGACGACCTCTCGGACGACCTCGAGGACCATGCTTAGAGATGATAGCAAGAGATCAGGACCTCACAATCTAATAATGCCAAGGAAGGCTGACACGCTGGTTGCTCCCTCTTTTTATTTTTATTTATTCATACTCGCCACGACTAGTGCCACTAAATAAGCTAAGCGCAGCTCATTTAGTGGCTCTAGCCACGACCAATGGCAGACCAACTGCACGCTGTATAAATATCCCCACAAATCCCCAATTTTGTTAAAAACTATATGTACATTTTGCAACAAAAAAAAAATGAACGTAAAACATGGTTGTGTTTTTCAATTTTGTCACATGCGTCAGGGACCTAGACCGTAATTACAACAAAGAACATATAAACACATTCTGTTCGATGAGGTGCCAGCTAGTGTCAGCCGTTACATAAAACAGTCAAGCTAAAGACATGTAAACAAACGCTAAAATTAGGGTCCGTAAAAAAATAAGGCTGCTCGTGCGGCCAGAGGTGGCGCGAGGAGTTTGGTCCGATTGGTTCCTTCTGAGTTAGCAAAGTCGGCGGACCTGGCAAGAAACCTCGCTGGACAAGGAAAAATCGACCATAGAACAGGTTTAAAATCTTAATAACTGTGGTATGTCAGGTCCACGAACCTATTTCATGACGTTCGCCCAGGTGATACACAACATTCCAGGGGTCCACGGACATGTACCCGGAGATGTAGCTGTGGTCCGCGGACCAGCTGTTGAGGTTTGAATGTTTTTCTCGCCTGGAACATGGCAATTTTCGAAACGCAGAAAAGGTGCACCGTCTCACATTTTGTAATAACTTGTCCGGGGAGAGGCTGCCGCGTGAATATACCTTTACGTGCAGTAAAAGGTGCTAATGTGAGCTACTACGAGACGAGACCAAGGCAGCAGAAAAAAAACATCATGTATAGTAGTGATCCTCAGTAGACGTCCAGGACCCTCTACAAAATTAACCTTAAACTTTGATGCAGGAATAAAAGAAGTATATATTTTATCAACCTCAAATAACGCGAACATGATCAATTTAACCTCGCCTACCGTGTGATCCAAGTTTTAAAAATATGTGAGCAGACGTGGAGAAAATGGCATGGCTATAAAATAATTGCTAGTCTCGCTGCCGCCCATAGCTCCATTACAGTATTCTCTTATATGCTACCATCGTTGTTTGGGACGCGCGCGTGTAAATACCTCAGATATTTATATTCACAATTTAGAGGTAACGTCACGTTTGACAAAAATAATTAATAAACTTTGTTAAATTATTTAAAAAATATACATATATCGTTGACAGCAAAAATTAATTTTTAAAGCCTTATATTACAATTATTAACGACGTGGGAAATCAATCATGGCTGTTGGTCGGTACCGCCAATCAATGCCTGATCGGCTACTGCTCTCCAGAAATATGTCATTTTATGAGATCCTGAATGTGGATTAAACGCCCCACGCGTGCTTATCAACGGCACCAAAAATAGAAAACCTCCTCCTCTAAGTGTAGGCGACCACCGATACACATGGCGTCTTCACTCCCGGCTTCGTAGCCGCCGCAGCCGTAACTCTCGCCCCTCCCCCTCCTCCTTCCTCCCCCTCTCCCCATCTCCTCAAACCCACTTCACGAACACGCACACGCACACGCACACGCACACGGAAGCACGCACGCACGCACGCGCGCACACACACACACACCCACATGCAGCGAAAAAAGCTTCTGGCTACGCCACCGGTAAGCACGTATACATGGCATTTCGGGCACTTCCGGTCGCCATGACAGTGGGCAGAAATCTTTTCCGGTTCGGGTTTTGTTTACATGTTGTTCAATGGCAACGCGTTCGGGAGGTTGCGTTCGTTCGGTTATCCTGCCTACATGTTTTGCGTTTTCTAGGTGTTTACCGTTTACGAAGATGCCGCAGAGTTTGACAGTCGGCTTCACAATTTTGTTTCTGTATATTTCCGTGAAATGACGCCGCTGAACGTAAGTGCGTCGATTGCCTGACACAGGCAACTATGGAAGGGAGCTCTTGCGAGTAGCTCCGTGCGTTTCAGCAATTGTAAAATTACCTTTTAGTCTTCTGAACATCAGGTCACAGCGAAGATGCCGCAGTGTTGTGCAGTTGGCTGCACAATGCAGGCCGGGACGAACAAACTGTCAAAAGTTAAGTTATTTAGATTTCCGAGGAACGAGGGACGCCGCCAAGCTTGGGCCGTCGCTGTTAAACGCGTTGGGTTTGTGCCCAATAACGATACCAGGATTTTCAGCAAACATTTCACGACTGGTAAGTATGAGTGCTATGTATACTTGTAGCGAAGATTACCGCTTTATTTTGTAAAGCTGCCACGTCCTCAGGTTTTCGCGAGCAGCGCAGCCATAAGTTTCGTTTTGTTTCAACTTCCTCTAGGATCACCATCTGACGATCCTAATCACCCAGACTGGGTGCCACACATCTTTGCTCACCGGGCTTCTTCATCAGGGCGGAGCCCTGCTGCACTGCGGCGGTATCATCGTGCGTCGTCACGGATGCAACCCGAAGTGGCCGACGCGGCCGGTGCACCCGACGCGCCCGATGCACCAATGGATGAGGAAGAGATAACAGGTGTGTCGTGCGCAACAGATTTGTCTAGCGCTGACATTGAAACTCTTGCAGAAGAAAATAGGAGGCTGAAAATGGAAAATCAAGCTCTCAAAGAAGAAACAAAAACTGCGTATGGTAACGTCGACCTCAAGAATGACTCAGAGGTGGAGTTCTTCACAGGATTACCAAGCAGCGGAATGTTCTGGGCTCTGCTCCATTACATTCTGGCACTGTACACTCCAAACTTCAGTGCTAAGATGCCTCACTGGAGCCAACTCCTGATGGTGTTGATGAAGCTCCGCCTCGGCCTCCTCAACAAGGACCTCTCGTCCAGGTTTGGAATTTGTCCTGGAACTGTATCAAAAATCTTCCATGCCTGGATTAACATCCTCAGTGTTGAGCTGTCTCCATGCATTCTCTGGCCTAAAGCGGACACAGTTAGACAGCGGCTCCCAAAGCTGTGCAAGGTACCAATGCTACGGAACCTTCGGTGCATCATTGATTGCTCGGAAATCTTCATAGAGCGACCGTGCACCTTTAAGGCAAGGACGCAAACGTTCTCGTCCTACAAACATCATAACACGGTAAAGTTCTTAATCGCCATTTGTCCAAGTGGAGGGATCTGTTTCATTTCTAAATGCTGGGGTGGCAAGGTGAGCGATCTGGAGCTCACAAGACACTGTGGGTTTTTGGACTTCATTCAGAGCGGGGACCTCGTGATGGCCGATAGGGGATTTCCCATTGAAGAACTTCTAGCTATTCGTGGGGCTTCCCTGATAGTCCCGGCCTATACACGAGGGAAGACTCAGCTAACACGCCAAGAAGTTGAAGTGTCCCGAAGGATCTCCAGTGTTCGGATACAAGTCGAGAGAACCATTGGTCAGCTGAAGAAGTTCCACCTCCTACAGCGCATCGTTCCTGTCTCACTTCTAAAAAAAAAGGGGGACAAGGGCATGGCAACGATTGACAAAATCGTCGTTATATGTGCTGCCCTTGTAAATATGCGCAGTTCAATTTTTGGCAAGAAGAAGGATGGTGGTTCTTGATCTGTTCTTCAAAAAGCACGCAAGATCTTACAAATGCAAACAGCAATAAACAACTTTTTTTTTATTCACATGAACACATAAAGAGCAGAATGCATAACTGACAGAAGAGAATATCGAAAAGAATCGGAACATGCAGTGAGAAGTGAGAGTTGCTAGTTACTGGCGCTAAAAGGGGCCTCCAGATTGAAAGACTGGTGCAGTGACAATTCTTTAGTAGGAAAAGATACCTAGCAGAAAAAGCTAATAAATGTCCTTCAAGGCTGCCTTCAAGACTGGACAGTATTTCTCTGCTGGCAATTTACAACATAGTATATTTATTTGCAGCTCGTGCAATACCACTTCTTTGATGGTTTTCTTTTCAGATTTACACACCTGTAATGGTACCAGATTGTTGCGCATGTGTCTGAGTCACATGCAATCATGCGACCCTTCTCTGGTTTCTTACAAGTGCAGTACACTGCCACAGCAGAACGTCCGAGATCTGGATCTAGCCGCCGTGTGACCAGCTCAGGCAGAATGTGTCTTAAGAAAAAGGATTCCAGCTTTGTCAGAAGCTCCTCCCACAGCTGCTCGTCTCTTTGTATCCTTATGGTCACCAGAGAGCACTCCGTCCACACAACAAAATACCCCATCTGAAGCCCAGTGAGAGCCATCTGGCCTTGTAATTGAAAATAATGTGCATGGTTTTCCTTGAGTGTCATGTCTGCGTCAAGATAGAAATCTTTGTCCTTCACTGTGCTTAGATGCACGTGTCTGTATTTGTACGAGCACTTGATCTCGAGTGCAGCCTGGGGGCAACATGCACAGCTGACTATCCCATCTGGGCTAGCTCCCAGGTATGGCCACTGTGGGTTAACCACGAGTCCCACCTTTGCAACACTAAAATCGGTGTGCTTTGGTGCCTCTGTGTCAACGAAGCTTTGCCTCGCAACTGGCTCCTTTTTAATGCCCCACAAAATTTGTGGAGGCGTCTGGCCACCGATGTTAGTGTTTGTGGCATAACCCATCACATCTGTAATCAGGAGAGTTGGGCTAGAGCTTCCCTGCAGAGTCTGCACTCTACTGAAATTCGATGCAGTAATGCGCCCCCTCCTGTGCAAGTGCCATGCTTCCGACCGCGACTGCTTCCGCGTGCTGCGCTCTAAGAAGTCTGCCTCTACCTTGCTGATCGTAAGGCAATCATAAACCGAGATAAGGATGTCCTCGAGCTCGTCCTTTGGCAAGTTTTTGTAGGTCTCCTGAAAGACACTTGTGAGGGGAAGTGGGAGCAGCTCAGGCTCATCCCCATCCTCTGATGCCGTGTCTGTGGCCTCTGGATCCAGCTGGCGAGAGGGCACCATCTTCAAGAGCTTTGCACCTGGAGAGTGTTCCTGCAAGAGTAACCATGGGTGGTACTGGTTATGTTCTAGATAATGCTTCACTGCAGCATGACGAGGCATTGTTATGTTATCAGGAAAACCGATGCAAATTTCAAGTTTGAAATTACAATTGGTTTTATTTAACAGGTGGTGACAGAGTTGTGCACCAATGAGGAGCTTTACGGCAGCATAATATGATGAACAAACCAAATAAACAGTACAAGTGGCTGCATCCACTGTCTATAAAAGGGGGGCAAAAGCTGCCATGGCTAGTACGGTTGGAATGTGCATATAAGAAGAGGACGACTGGTGCAATTTTGTTGAGAGCACGGGCATGAGCCTGCAGCTTCGAGAGGTGCTTTGGCTGCACATGCAGCCAAAATGAAGGTCCATGCAGACTCTGACTGTGCTGCTAGAAAAGTATAGTACAGACATTTGCAGTATTATCATGGTAAATAGAAATTGCTCTGTAAATCCCTTGGCCTATACATATGGGAGATATTTCAATGAAGTAAATCCATGTATGTCATAAAACTGCAAGAGGTGCACCATTAAGAAAAGCTGAGCCAGTGTTTACTTGCAGGATTATATATTTACTCGAGTAGGCACAGTTGTCTTCCTCATTGATCTCTATAGTCTTCATAGGATCAAGAGGCAATCTCTCTGGACGTACGAAAGTGTCGATGTGGCTCAACCCCACTAACCACGCCTTTCCAGAAAGAAAATGTCTCAAGTACCACTGGTACTCGAGGCCTGCTTGATTAGGATTTAACGTGCTACTGTCTCATCCTACAGTTGTTCAGAGATGTTTACCTAAAGCTGTTTCATCAATTTACAAAAAAATCTGGTATAGCTGCAGTTGCTTTGGCAATGGACACATACCTTTATGTGAAGGAAGAGTTCTAAGGGATTGCCTTTGGGCTGTGGTGGAACAAAAATCCTTTGTGAAGCTGGCTCTTTTGGCAGGCCACCACGTTTTGGTTGCGAAAAGTCGATGTCCACAACAGGTGATGGGCCAGCCTAGATTTAAAACGAGACGAGTATACAAACATTTAGAATGGGCAGGTACATATTTAGGGGCAGATGCGCACGACTTACATAGACAAATCAATCGGAATGATGATTTTTTCAAATTATTTTTAGAAGTTCCTGAGACAAGGGTAATCAGTGTATTTTGTTTGCGTCAATTTATCTTGCAGTAAGAATTCAGTAGACAAACATGTAATACCTTTCCACAGCTTGAGCTGGCACTCCATGCACAGCGCACTGAGGTCGAGGACACATCGGTGGCTCCGTGTCTGACCGCAGCCTCGATGAAAAAGAGTAGGGCAGCAACGTGACTGCAAACCTCTCCGAGCCTGAGGAAAAGAAGCAAGCAAACGCCACATCAAAACGGGGAACCTTCAATATCGCTAACAGCGTATCCTTAAATTAATCACTAACCCAGCCATACAGGTGCAGTGCCCAGCCAGGACCTCGCCACCATCTTCACCTACGATCCAGGAATCGTATCTGCGAGCTCCTTTCTGTCCGGCTTGCACAGTCGCAGCGACGAGGCGCAGTTGAGGGAGCGAAGTGGGTTGGTGCACGCACACGCTTGCTACTTTTCCATTAACAAAATAATTGAATGCTTCCAGAGATTTGTGAGCTTTCAACTTCTCGCGCGTGAATGGGCCAGGCGTCTCAACAAGGTAGTCAAACAGGAAGGGCCACGTAACTTTTGGCAAGCGCACCAACTCGGATGAGAAAAGAGTCGCGTTCTTGGTGTCATAGGGGTCCGGGAGGCATACTGACCCATGGTAGGTGAGCTTTTCGATATACCGCCTCTTATTTTCTTCTGAAAGGCACTTAAAATATCCGCTGCTCATTTTCGCCGATCAAAACACACAGCGAGAGCGTCAGACCGGATGAGACGGCTGCCCGCCGGAAGTTCGGCCATGTTTGTTATTGTTTACCTATGAATACCATGTATATGTCAATATTCTAAATATTCTCTTGTGTAAGCGCGAGTCATTCTAGTTATTGCTAGTTATACAATTTACAATGTCTAAGTAATGGCATATATAAAAAATAAAACAATTGTTAACCACTTTGTTCTTAGCCCGAGACTGAGGCAGGAAAAGAGGACAGTTTCGAAGTAGAAGAAAAATGAACAGTCGAGGACACGTCTCTAACACAGCTAAAGACAAGTTTATTTGGTCACCCTCTTATATACATTCCACGAACTTCACGACAGAACCTTCTCGACATTCTCGACCTCCAAAGCCAAAAGACAACAAAGGTCTCATCTCTTTCCACCACAATTGTCAAACGACCTTGAAAAATCTTGACGTTTTCCACAAAGCAACACACCCTAGCTCCCCTCTCCCGGAGGACAATTGACTGAACCTTCGCGTACATAGCACACCCTCCCCCTCTACTCTCCCGCCCACAAACCCAAAGCATCCTGGCAACAAAAGATACCAATCCACCTGATAACCACCCAAAGACACAAAAGAGGAAACCTTTTCACATTCAACACCCACTTTACAAAACTCTTAAATCCGCAAGAATGCTTTTGCACTGCTGCTAAGCTGTAACGACACCTGACTAATGCAGTTCCCCATTGATTTCATTCTTATTGTTTCTTTTACAACCCTTTTGATGTCGTTTAACTCCCTGTGTATTATCTCTGTTTCTGACCAGCATGGTTTACAATTATTACATTCTTGAACATGTTTCGCTATCTCCGAATTAGCCACGTTGTTTTTGACGTTTCTTTTGTGTTCAGTCAATCTGTCATTTATACACATTGACGTCTGCCCCACATACTTAAAGCCACATTCCAGGGGGATTTCATATTCCACTTCATTATCACACGGAATAGACATTTCTCGATGCGTTTTTGTGCATTCCCTTACACTTTCGTGGAAGGGTGTGAGCTTACTCAACTTGTAATCTGAACTAAAACCCAGATCCACATCGAACTTTTTGGCACAAGCCTCTAAGTTGTGAGAAATTTTGTGATAAAACGGAATTACGCTAGTTCTATTTTTTGGCCTTTGGTTTGGTTCTCCTTTACATTTGTCTGCGAATTTTACAAATAACTGCTTCCCTACGAATTCATCCTCATATCCAGCACCGTTTAGCCTTCTCCACTGTCTTTCTACTGATTCAGCCAAGAAATGTGTACATGATCTCTCCATTGCATTTGTGATTAAAGACTTCCCAATACCCGCTTTCACTGTTTTTGAATGGCAACTCTTTTTTGATAGCAGCGGCTTTGCGTTTTCTTTTCCGTATTCCCAACATAGCCCTTTTTCATTGTGAATCATAAGTTCTAAAAACTGCAGTTTACCATTCATGGGTCGTTCGACCGTAAACCTCAGTTCCGGGGCTGTCGAA
>JABSTQ010001927.1:0-28164 GCA_013358835.2 Ixodes persulcatus
TTTAATTTATTTTTGTTTTTTCAGAGCCTTCAAGGGGCACTGCACCAGCTGTCCGGAGGTCTCTCTTTGACACTGTGGAGCCGCATGGTTTTGCCAGTGAAGAAGAAATCGAGGGCCAACTAGTGGAAGCTGGATGTTCATGTAAGATTGCTTTCAATGCTGGGGACATAGTGCTTACCATCCTTTGTCTAATTTCAACTATTTGCCTTATATGGAGAGTAAAAAATAGTTGAGGTGTGCGAATATCAACATTTTGACTGTCAATTGAGCCAAATATTTTCAAATACGAATATTTTACGTTTAATGTGACCTCCGCACCTCCGATACTGCCTTTATTAGGATTTATACATGTACAAGTCATTAAAGATCTTTTAAAGAGTTTACGTGGCAGAACGCCTTGGGCTTCTTCAGGCATTGCTGCCAACCTGAGCGCGAACCGGCTGCTTAATCACCGTGTCGCCACTTCGTGAAGTGGCGAAATCAACGAGACTAGCGTGTATGCAGAAGGCATGCGCCAATGTTGGCATCGTCTGCTACGCTGTTACCTCAAGCATGACTGCCCCTGCCCTGTTATCCGGTCTGCAGTCTCTCCACCCCGAATCGGGGATAAGAGGAGTGCGGCACCTCGCACTGTTTGCATTTTTTTCTCCCTTGAAATGGCTTGCCGCTTCTAAAAAATTTTAAATAAAAAAGGGCATGAAAGTGTGTTTTGCTATGAAATCATGCTACATCGGAAATGAAAGAAACCTTCCACTTGCACTTTACGAATCTCCCACGCTGCATAGCTGGTGTTGGTCAGTCAGCTTGGGCATTCCAGGGTTGTTGAGTAATGTGTTAATACCTAACATTGACTGAATGTTGTTGTTAACCTAAATTTAACCCATGACATTCGCCAATAAATTATTCATGAAATTAGAATTTTTTTTCTTTCAGCAAGCAGCGTAATTTGATGCAAAATACAATAAACAAAAACGTTGTTCTGCGTGATACAGCAAAACTCGCTTCCACGCCGTGTTCGTTACTTTTTTTTTATTTCTTTGCACATACAGGAAACTGACCGGCGATTACTGGTAAGGGGACGGAGCTGATAACAGGAGCAGCGCTTAGGTTTGGTTAGGGAACAGCCTCGCAGACGTTCCCCACTGTGGCATGCGGCCTCTGCACACGTGCCTACTTGTTGATAACACCACTTCATGCTGTGATAACGTTCTGATGTAGCGGCTGGTGGGAGGTCGCGTTATATTGTTAAAAAATCTGGAGGGTTGTACACTTCGTCTGCACCCCATCCTCCTTTGTTTAAATTTTATTGCTGAAGCCACCCCTTTTGCAGTCTATTCCATGGGTGGCCTGACTGACATGGCCTAAGAGCTGCAAACATAACTACTGAACTTCAAAGAGTTGTTAAAAAAAGGGGGGAAGGGGAGAAACTTTCAACAGCAACACAACAACTTTCAACAAGGCCGTAGTCCTGAAATTCATTGCGTCACCAAGAAAGGCCACCACAGGGCATGGATTGAATACAAATGCTGTATCAGGTGTTTGTCTGGGACTCGCGACTAATCAGCGCGAGCCCGACTACATAGTCTGGTTCCTTTCTTTAAATCACTTTTTATTTTTAGCTAGGTAATTATAATATTATTCTATAAATTTATATAATTGTGTAAATGCTCCCCAGAGTTTTTTTTTTCAGCATTTTTGTTATCACAGATGATCCTGACAAATTCATTGTAGCTATTCAAATTGATCATTGATTCAAATATTCCCGGTTGTACAACTTGGGAGTGACGGCGCCATTAAGCTACTCAACATCGGTACTGCATGACCAGTATTAGCTTCTGCAGTGCAAAGGTAGGCTCAGATAGAAGTGTTACTGAAGTAATGTATCTTGTGTTTTAGAAATTTATAGTACTTTATAGCATTCCTTCTACATTTGCATGTCTTGTTCTAGCTGTACTGACATTAACCTGCTGTGAAATTATGCGGTGGCTATTGCAGATGCTGCACCGCCTCAGGCTGGCGCACGGTCCAAGTCTGTCGCAATGGCTGCGACGTTTCTGGCTTGCGCACGGCCTGGGATTCTTCCAGAGACTGGACAGGCACAGGCTGGTGCTCAACCAGAGTTAGTCGCAGCGGCTACACCGCTACCATCTGGTCCTCAACCTGAGCACATCGCAAAGGCAAGGCTCCAACCTGGTGGAGCACAGCCTGAGGAACTTCTGGATGTTGCACCGCGAGGATCGGGCGGTGCACCGCTACGGCCACTGCAAATGGCCCCAGGTGCTGCAGCACAGCAGCAGGAAGGCCCTCCTGACTGTCCTCCTGAGCTGGCGGAGGTTGATGGCATGGTAAATATCAAGAAACAAATCATTGCTAGACTGATTTCTTGTATATTTCAGGTGTACTGAACACTGCCAATCCCTGTAATTTTCTTTTAGAATGCTGAGGCAAATTTAATAAAACTTTCTTTATATGTCTTTTTAATGGGGCAGCGTAAAAAAAACCTATTATCCGCGAAGACATAATATTCAATAATGCTCAGCAGGGCTACAGATGAGATAGGAAGCAAGTCTAACATGACAATTTAATTTGAATAGAATTTTACAATCGTGGGGAATTTATACCGCATTACAGACGGCTTATGATCGCTACCCGGCGCTTACAGCAGATGGTCAACAACACGTTTCTTATCAAGCAGTTGCAGCATCTAACCAGAGGTTGTGGTTGCTACTTGGTGCTTAGATCAAATGTTCAACAAGAACAGTCTAGAGCACTCGCGGCCCATCCTCACTTTCTGTGCAGCCGTGGATATTGACATTTTTAAAGTATAGAGGGCCATGATCCCATTTGCAAACGTGAGCTTTGCGTGATTACTGGTTTTTTGTTCATGTCCTCTTTCCTTTCAACTTTCTTAGTCATAGTGAGATCGGCGATGATGTCCAACATGCTTTTGCAGTTCTGAGCTAATGACATTCTCATTAAATTGACACAGAGTTATGAGTGTCGTGGGCTCCCATTCGTGTTAAATAGCGTCGTCTAGATCTTGCACATTGAAAGATCCGTCGGCGGTCATATCTTGCACATCTTCGGCATTCTACTTCATTATTGCTCAACCTTGTTCTGAATGTTGAAGCCATATAATGGGTAGTGCACTACATTGTTACCTTGCACGAAAAGCGCCATCTCGGAGCATAACATAAAACTACACTTACAGAACTGAGCCAGAAAGCGCAACTGAACAGTATGGCGGGCCTGTACACATTTTTGGTTCATCTGTCAATGTCCTACACTGTTAACCCTTTCATGGTCGTGTGTTTTTTTTTTTCAAAAGATGTGCCCTAGTGGTCAGGTTCTTCCCCAATGCTATTGCACAAAAAGCATACCAGCTCATTGCTGGAGGCAGTAACCTTTAATAATAAATTAATGGCTGGTACAAACTTCAAAACGCTTATAAAACACTTTCTTCTTTTGTCTTACTTGGAGGCGAATGTACTTTCCAAACATTTCTTGATAGGGCGATTAGCTCTTATCCTGTCATGTCCCAGAGGAGTCAGAAGTATGAATTGGAAGAACTGTTGCTTTAATCGCCACTAGTGCCCAGGTAGCCGAGGCACGCGGGACGTGTGATCGAGTCATTGGTGCTCAGTTGTGGTGTTTGCAAGCCTAGCCTATAGCATGGTGATGTCAACATTCTGAAATCTAATCTACCAACGTGCGAACATAACTAAACATGACAAACGTCAGTTAAAGTAGACACTAGGGCTGGGCGTCGATTAAAAAGTTTAACCCGATTAATCGCCACCCTTTAATCGATCAATTAATCGATTAATTAATCGATTAATCGGTGGCGTTGATTTTTATAAATAATATATTAAAAAGAATGCAAGAACTCGTCTTGCCTTTGAAGACTTATTTTACTCCCTGTTACACTGCGCAAAGGACATTTAGAATCGAGGATACATATAGTTCAACGATTCAAAGACACATATTTTTGCTCCAGCTCCGAAGGCAAAGAAGTTTGTCTACATTCTCTGACAGGAAGACAAGAAGCCAGGGCTTGGGCGATGCTTTTTTATTTTTTTTAGAGAAATGGGCCTTGATGAGAAGGCGTTGATTGTTGTCTGCGTTTTGGCGGATGGTCCTTGCTGCAGCGGCATACATGGGTGCTTCGCTCGTAGGTGATACTGAAGCAAACTTACACTTCCACTGTACGAATACGGCTTGTTGCAGACGATGCGGTGGACTTCCTTCGAGTTAAAAACTTCACGGCTGGAGTTTACTTTAAACCCAAACTTTCCAGCGAGATAGCCTTTCATACTCGTGAACTCGTCCATTTTTACGGGCCGAATACTAGAACAAGTAACCATGGCGTTGTTAGCTTCCCAGCTTGTCTTTCTGTTTGTTTGTCTTGCCTGGGCAGGATGTGTAATAGATCCTCAACACGTGAGGTTTCGCGGTCGCGCGGGGATCGATTGCGGGCCCGGCTTGTTTGTCTGGCCTCGGCAAAACTGTAATGTATATCCACGAACACGTGACGCTTCGGGAGCGCGAGAATTGAACCTTGCTCATAGCACCTGGTTGGGAACGGAAAACCGCTCGGGACAGAACGAGCGGATACACGCCACGCAGCGTTTTAAGGGAGGGGGGGAGGGGGGGCATGAGTTACCCCTAGTTCGGGCAGGTCGTCCAGGATAGAGCCATGCGTGCATCCAGTTGACATCTTTGTGAGTACCGATTAACCGGTTAAAAAGTTTGATCGCGATTAAAGCCTTAATCGATTAATCGGAAGGTTAATCAATCAATTGGCCAGCCCTAGTAGACACATGCTTGGACTTCAAAATGCCACCTTACTTCCTGACACAGCTATAGAAGATTGGCTTGCACAGGTAGATCCCTTATCCCTTCTTTCTTGTATCACATATGCCTTGACTTTCTCCTGCAATAGTTGCTTTCTGCAGTCGAAATACATGGCCATCTACACGAGCACAGTTTGCTAGCACAATCGCGGCAGTGTACCGGCAAACCGAAAGACCTGCATCCTTTATAGGAACTGTCATGGTCTTTTAATCAATTATTCAATTATTGTCCCGTCTGCCCAATTTACACTAGCCTGTCTGTAAATGCAATATCTAGCCAGTATCGCTATGCAGCCCATTTTAACCCGTGCGGAGGAGGGTGAATATAAAAGTGGGAGGCAACCTTCTTGCACTTTTCACCAGCTTTTTCTGAGTGCATTCTTGCAAACCTAAGTTGACATATTTGTACAATTTTTCACAGGCCAGCAAGTGGCACTTTGAGGAGCTTAGGTTTCGTATTGTCGGTGGCAGGTCAAGAATGGTGTATTAGCTCGAGAGGAGGAAGCTCGGATGAGAGAGGAGGAACCTTTCCTGCACACCAAGTTTCTGCCTGCTTCCTCCTCTAGCTCGTACACTGTTCTTGACCTGTCACTTCCCATAAGTCTGAAAATAGGCACTGAAAGATTTTCCTTTGTACTGTCGACGAGACCAAGCAGAGGAAACTTTCCAATATCGGTTTTGACAAGTAATCAGTTTCTGGCAAGAAATTTGCTCAAAATTTGTTTCTGGTAGAAAATTTTTAACCTGTCATATGTTTTGCTTTTGTAGTACTAGCACATTATAATAGCCAATATAATTCACATACAAGAGACATAAAAGAGCTCCCTTTCTGGTTCTTGGACACCTTTTACTGGATGATGGTGTATCTCTCGAATGTTTTTTTTTTTTTTTTACATTTATTTGTAGACAGCTTTTTTTTACAAAGGGCCAACACTTCTTTGCTTTTCTTTAACTTCTTTCAGGTGCACCTGAGGAATGAAATATTCATAACGAAGAGGCGGATGGAGCTATCCCTAAAGAGGGGTAAAACTGACTCGAAGTTTATTGCCTGGATTGCCCGGAGTCTGTGGGAGCCGGAGGAACTCTTGGACAGGATTGTCAAGGGGCTGCCCTGCCGGCGCTTGGTGAAGGATGGGGCCACAGCCAAGAAAGAGCTGACCCCTATAAAGGTTGATGCCATGGAAGGTGGGTGGCTTAAAACAAATCCTGGTACAAACTTGAACCATGTAAAAGGCATGCTTGTATTTATTGCAGTGCATTAAGAGTGTGCCTGCAGTTGGATAGGGAAGCTTGTACAGTGAAACAAAATAAATCAATAATGCATTCTAACAGGCGGAGAAGTGCTGCAAAAGAAAGTGGTCACTTTTGCTTGCTTGCCGGTGTGCAACAACTTTAGGCGAGTCCTGCCTAGCTGTCGCATTTTGAGGAACGCTATGGGATTGTTGGTAAAGTAATGTGCAGCGAGTAGAGACATGGACAGGCTCAACGCTGGCGCTTGGCTTTTTGAAAACGCTTACAGGTTACAAGAACTGCGTGCACCTGCTATTTAGAAGGCGCTTGCAGGCGAAGCTTACAGGCTTTTTTGAGAGAAATAAATCTGTCGTTCTCTCAAGAGTTCAGGGCTTATTTCCGTTTTATGCCCAAGTGGTGTGGGTTGCTTTTGATGATTGATTTTATAAATGCACGGCTGATATTTCCAGTGTGTGCAGACTGTTCCTACAGGACCGCGGTAGTTCTTGGAGCCTCGACATTAAACTTTGGAGTTATCCAATCGAAACACCGAAAAACTAAATTCTAGATTTAATTGAATAGTTTTCAGCTCCCCGGGACTTTATCACATCGAGATTTAACTGTAATAGGTTTAAGTTTAGAGCCTTTGCCATACTGTATTTACTTATTGCATTTTTCCACGATAAATTTTAAACAGTGCTGGTGCTTCTCAAGTAATTAGTGTCCAGACAAGTAGAGTAGAGTGCAGTGTCATCTAGGAATAATTGGCTTGCTATTATTGTTGATATTAGCGAGATAAGCTTATATTTAGGGAATATGTCAATTTAATGTTGAAAAAACAGCAAATAATTGAACCTTACTGCTATGTTTTCCTCAGTCAGTTTCATGTTAACTGTTATGTATATATGAAAGTACAAAATATAAATTTGACGTTTTTTTTTGTTTTTTTTAGTTGCACTGGGTCTGCGGATCGACACACTCGAGATGGGGGAGTTGACAAGGACTGAACGATTGGAAGCAATGCGGACGAAGTTGTCTAACTTCCTATGCGACAACAACCGGGCTGATGAGAGGGCAGCAGCTCGCAGGGCAAAGAAGGAGAACTAGCTGAATGGGCAAGTGAAATAAAAAGCAATATTTTGTACTGTGTTCTATGTAGCGCGTCATGGTTGTGCTATTGTACGCTTGGTCGTCAGCATCCTAGTACTGGTTTGCTGCCTTACGACCTGGAGCGATTTGAGCTGTGATATTCCCCTATCCGGTTAGATCATCATATATATAATAGGAATCGGCATCGAGAGGCCAGCAACCCGACCCGATTTCCAGATCACACCGTTCCAGACTGAATTCCAGTACTACGTATCCGGCTGGATTTCCGGAAGACACCCTACCGGAATGGATCCAGTAGTACATACCCGGATTGATTTCCAGAACGGTTCCAGTAGCTGTCGATCCAGATAGATTTCCAGATGGATTCCCGGTTCCATAATCCAGACTGAATTAATCTGGAAAAATGTCTACCGGGTTTTTAGGTAGGTACAGGTGTGTGCAGTCATGTATCACCGCTGTGAGGTGCAGTCGTACTGCACCAGATAAATTTCTTGCCTACAGGATAAACCAGTGTCGCTTTGCACTGGCAGACTTGCACTAATATATTTTACTTTGCTTTTGGGCTTGTTTGTGAATGTACCTTTCATTAAAATTGTTTTTATTATATCCTGCAGCATCCTGATCTCTTTTGATAGGTTTTACTGTTGACACTGAGAACTAAAATATACACAATTTCTACTCGATCAACCTCCACAACATCGTGACTGCGTACGGAATGCGAGCAACATTAAATTCGGTTTCAGGGTTACACGCTTTTTAGAGATGTTTCGAACTTCCCAAGGTTCGAGTTGGAATAATTGGGGCCAACATCGCTAGGTCCGAATTCGCACAGTTCGAAGCTCAAGGGGCCTTCGCACGTTTGTGCCGTCTCGGAAGAGTAAAGCTATACGCACTCCGGAGTGCACTTCGGTCGGAAATGGCTATACGCACACCGCGGAGAACTCATGCCATTTGGGTCACCCTTTTCGAACGGCGCGTGTATCACTGGGGAGCTCGTTAACACAGCCCCCCGCCTGCGTTCACGCCGCTTCGCGGCGACAGTATCGGCTGCTAATTACAAAACTTAACCAGTACACGCCGCTTCGCGGCGTCCAGCCGGCAACACAAGCCCCGCGACCCGCACCTCCGGAAAGGGAGTACCATACCATTTAGTTCTGCGAAGTTTCGGCGACAACATTAGGTTTTCTTCGTGTTCATAGCAAAAAGAAATGTCGTAAATATCGCCAAATGCCTCGACAAAACAAAATGTTCGAGAAAAAAAAAAAAAGGGAAAAAAAAGTAGGTCCACCGCGGATCGAACCCGCGTCCACTTGCGTACAAAGCGGACGTCTTAACCCCTACGCTACGCCACTATTTTTTTTCAAACAAAATTACTTTTATTTACATATTGCAGTTACATGTAACACGTGGACACTTTCTCAAGTTTAGTAAATATGAGCACAAAAAACACGAGTCAGCCCCGGTTTACAGTACGGAAGAGAAACACAAAGCACAAAAACGTGGGCCCCGGTCTGCAGCCTGCAGTAAGAAATACGTTCTTGCCTGCGCCCTCACGACTCCCGTTTTCCGGTCGCGATCAGCCCCTAGCGGGCCATAAGCTCCGTTGCCGGGCGCGCTGGTCCCGAAGATGTTTTGCCTCCAGTTTGTCTCTGATGCTCTGCCATTCGCGTCCTTCGTGGCATTCCTCTCTCGCGGCAATCGAGAGAAGCCACCTCAGCCTTGAAGTGAAGTAGTCCCATGCCGGCCTGGCGTCAGTGTCACATTCCACCATGGCAGTACGCGCCAGCCAAATGGACTGTAGACCCAGCAGGACAATTGCCGGGGCTACTTCCGAATTGTCGGCACCGCCGAGGTGCAAATACTTAAAGGTTCGCCACTCAATATCAAAGATCTGCCCAAACGCCACCCTGAGTTCGTCCCAGAATAGGTACGCCTTTGAGCAGTCGACGAATACGTGCTGTAGCGTCTCACTCCCTCCACACAGGTCGCAGTTCGTCGACCAGGGGACGAACATACCCCTCGCGTCCAACCACACCTTCACAGGCAGCACTTCGAGGTGGAGTCGGACGAAGAAGTCCTTGGTGGACGCCGGGACAGGGAGCCTCCGCACCCGCCTGAAGAGCCCGGCTGCACAAAAGGGGACCGGCTCCATTCTGTACTGAGGCACTGGGAGCACGATGGCGAGTCTGTCCCAGTACAGCGTCTTGCGGCTGGCAGCGAGGAGGTACTCCCATGAGAAGTGAACGAGGAAGAAATCAACTGAGGCGGCGATTTCTGCGTAGAAACGCAGACCCGCTCCTTTGGGGGTGCGACCTGTAGTGTTGACCATCCATCTGCCGAGATACGGATAGCCGAGGTGATGGAGGGCACTTAGAAAGAGGGGGTCCCGCCTGTCTCTGAAGAGGAGGAAGCGCTGAACGTGGAGCTTCAGCACCACGTTCACAAGGCCCAAACCCCCGGCCGCCAAACTGAGGAAGAGATTGCTGCGCCGCGTCCTCTCCATCGTTGACCTCCAGATGAAGCTCGCCCAGCTGCGGTGAATCCGATTGGCCGTTGATTCGGGGCAGACGGCGTCGTGTGCCCAGTAGAGCACCGCTGGATATGAGGTGGAGTTGCAGACGTACGCTCTATTAAAGAGCGATAACCGGCTGCCGAGCCACGGGGAGAGCTTCGCCTGAATGGCGTTGGTCTTCTGACGCAACTTTTCCCCCGTGGGCCCACGTTCTCCGATCGGCGCCCCTAGGTAGCTGTCCACCGTTGTTTTCCATTCAATATCGGCAAAGATTTTGGGTGTCGTGGCCCAATCCCCAAGCCAGGCCCCAATGGACTTCCGCCGGTTGATTTCCGCTCCAGAAGCTTGGGAGAATATCGCAACATGCCTTAGAGCAACCTCGACCTGAGCCTTGGAGCTGCAAATCAAGGCCACATCATCGGCGTAAGCCAGGAGCCTGACGTGTTGATTGCCCATCTGCAGCCCTTGTATGGATGTGTCCCGGATGATGGCCTGGCAGAGGGGCTCCAGTTGTAGGGTGAAGAGTATGGGAGAGAGTGGGCAGCCCTGTCGCACCGAGCGGTGTATCCGTATTGAGCGCCCTTTATCACCATTGACGAGAAGTCTCGTTGATATGTCTCGGTAGCAGAGTCCCACCCAGTCCATAATTACGTCTCCGACCTCACATTTCCTCACCACAGCCTGTAGGAACTCGTGGGACACCCGGTCAAAGGCTTGACTCATGTCGAGTTGAAGGACCGCCAGAGGCTGATGTCCCTCACCACTTGCCTCCCCGACGATGCGCATGGCGTGGAGGTTTCGCGCAATGGAACGACCCCGTAGACCGTAAGTTTGATGGTCGCCCACCACGCACCGAAGTCCAAGATCCAACCTTCTCGTCAAAATTTTGGCAAGAATTTTGTAGTCCCCACAGAGAAGGCTGATGGGCCTGTAATCCGTCACTGCTGGATCGGAGCCGTTTCCTGCCTTTTCCGGGATGAGCACCGTAAAGCTTTCCCTCATGGAGGGAGGGAGAAGTTTCCGCTGAAATATGTCTTCGTACACCGCTACCAGAATGGGGCAGAGGAGGAACACGTACTTCTTGTAGAACTCTGCGCCGATTCCATCCGGTCCGGGCGCTTTGTTGCCAGACAGCTTCTTGATGGCCCGCCGTATCTCGGACTCCCTGATTGGGGCGTTTATCAAGTCTTTCATCTCTTCCGAGACGGTGGCAAGCTCGTGGAGGAGCGTGTGGTGGGTGCTGGCATCGCATTCCTGTTTGCTAAAGAGTTTTTTGTAGTGCGCTTCAAAAGCTGCAGCCACCTCCTCTTGCCCGCTCACCTGCCGGCCCTCGTACCGCACATTGGAGATGTGTTTTGCCTGTGCGCGCTTCCTTTCGAAGGTCCGAAAAATCTTCGTTGGCTGGGTTTCGCCCTCTAGGTTTAGCTCTCGGCTCCTCACCTGGGCGCCCCGCAACCTCTCCTCCAGCATCTCCTGAAGGCGTGTCTTGCAATGTCGTATATCCTCCACGAAGGTGCCAGGCCTCCTCTCCTCCTCCTCGAGTATGGTGCGGAGTGTGCCCGTCAGAGCCTGTTCTTCCTGTCTGTCCTCGGCTGCCTTAATATGTGAGAAGGTCTCGGCCAGCTCTCTCAGCTCTCTCTTAGAAGCCTCCCACGTGCAAGCGTCCACCACCCCCCCGAGGCTCTCCAGGCGTTGCTGCTCCTTTGCTGAGAACTCTTGGTTTTCTAAGATGGCCACGTTCATCTTTCAGGACCCCCTCACACGACGCCCAGTCGCCCCGTCGCCTCTCAGCTCGGTGGTGACGAGGCCGTGATCCGAGAAGGGCACCATCGTGACACCGTAAGCGGCAGCCCCCGCTAGAAGTCCGCCGGAAATGTAAAGGCGATCTAGCCTTGCATGGGACCCTCCTTGCCATCTCGTGTATTGTGGCGTGAATCCCGGGAACCCAGAAGTGACGTCCACCAAGTCGTTGTCCCGTAGTACGTCGCGAAGCGTCGCGGCACTGCTGTCTTTCCTGCCCACTCCACCGGACCTGTCCGTAGAGCTGAGAACTCAGTTGAAGTCTCCCCCGAGTACGATGTCCCCAGGGGTGTCCAACATGTGCCTCATCGTCTCGAAGAAAACCCGACGCTCGCTTAGGCTGTTCGGTGCATACACCGAGATAAACCGTATTAGCTGGTCACCAATGAGGCAGTCCACCGTCGCGCAACGCCCATCGTCGCCCAGGTCGCGGTCCACAACGGCTATGTCCCTCCGCTTCCGCACGAGCACCGCCGTCCCTCCATAAAACCTGGTTGTGAGCGTGTGAACACAGTAAAAATCGTGCCCGAAGGCCCGCACGAAGGACTTAGCCATTTCTGGCGTCGATAACCTCGTCTCTTGGATAAAGGCGATATCTACCATTTCCCTATTTAGCAAATCGAGGAGCCACTGCTTCCTTTTCCAGGTAATCAAACTGACCATATTTAGAGTTCCAATTTTTAAATTAATATTCTGCGGGCCTTGATGCATGTTCAGTTCGGGGAAGGGGGTGGAGATATGATCACAAAGAGCTTGGGAGAGGGTCCTCTACGGGAGAGGGGACACCGTCTGGGAAAGGAGGGTCTTCGTTTTTCTTCCCCCTCAACTTCATTTTGTTCGCCCCCTCCTCCTCCAATGCAGGGGTTGTTTTTTTCCTATTTTTCTTTTTCGTCGGGGCCGGCTTACACTCTTCGCTGTCCCCGGCTGACCTGCCCTCGACGACGCATTCCGATTCACCGTCAACAAAGGCGTCGGGAAAGGACCGGTTTTGCGCTTCCCCTGTTTCCGTTGGTTCAATGGCGACGGGAGTCGGGAAGGCCGTGACTTCCCCGGCCGATGCTGCCGCCGCTTCACCGTTTGTCACCTTGTCTCCCTCGCTGGCTCCACAGGACTGGTCGTTGATGTTTTCCACCGCATTTGGGAGGCTCACGACCGGTGTCACCAACTCTTCCATATCGGCATTGTCAAGCTGCTCTCCAAGGTGCTCAGGCTTCCTGGCGCCACGGGTCATGTCAGCGTATGATCGCGTGCACTGTTCCGGCTCGTGGCCGAACCCACGACACACTCTGCACCACGGGGCTACACACTGTCGCCGCATGTGGCCGATCCTCTCGCAGCGCAGGCAAAGGGGCGGCCGTCCTGGCACTGAGAACAGCACCTTCGTGCCGTCGATGTTCCCCTGGTGCGGCAGCTTGTCCGGGCCGACGCCGTCTCCCAGGATCATGGTCACGTTCCTGGTGGTAGTTTCCAGGTTACCGAATCCCTCTCGTCTCCACATCTCTCGCTCCACGCGCTTGACTCGGCCGAATGGAGTAAGCAGTTGTTTGACGATTTCGACTGGTGTCGGGATGGGCACCCAGTGCACCTTCACGGTGAGTTCTCTTCGCCACCGCTTCGAAAAGTCGCTGTGACCATTCGTTTTATACGAGTATAGCGGAGTGCGTATAGTCATTTCCGTCCGAAGTGCACTCCGGAGTGCGTATACACCTTTTTCGTTTAGCCTCGCACCCATCCACGTCGTCCCGATATCCGGTATGCGTTCCGAAAAAAAAGCGAGATTACAACCCCGAACAAGTAAAAAAGTATAGAAGGGTCATAACAAGAACGACTGAACACATTCTACTGTCGAGGGGAGAAGAAAGCGACGTTTTCACGCATACCGGAAGTGCCAGAATTGAAGATGGCGGCGCCCACGTAGAAAAGGTGTATAGTTTTACTCGTCTCGGAAACGTTCCTGAATTCAGAAGGCTGTGATCACGACGGACGAGGTGGTACGCCATCGTAGTGATTGGAAAAGAAAACATCCATTAAAAACATGTCTGGTTGCGCCATGAAGCGGAGATTTATTCGTCGATGCTGGTTTTTGCGGAATTGGAGAAAAGAAACAAAACAAGCTTCATACCGCCGTGCGTGGTTAGTCACTCGCTCTCCGAGAGCTAGTGTTGATGAACATTTCCCCTACGCCGTGGCAGTCACGTTAGGAGTGCTTGTGAAACGCACGCACGGTTTAGCAGCAAAGCTACGAATTAAAACACTCGCTTTGCTTGCTCTTCCACTTTTATTTACCAATATACAAAACCCTGACCTGCGCGTTCTGCATGCGAGCAGGAGCATGCGGCGCACTTCCAAGCAAGCAAGAGCGTTTCGGTTAAAGTCAAGGTTCGATTGTAAACGCTTACCTGAATTGTTGAGTCACTTAAAACGTCTATGGGCTTCTGTGTGCCACAAGTAAAGCGAAAGGCTTCTGCGGACCCTGCTTCTGCTCGACGGGTAAAGCTATCCGTGTAAGCCTATCCCACACACAGAAAGGCGATGAAACCGTCGCGCGTCGATCTCACAACTCCAGAATGCTCCAGCGTTCCGTAATAAGCGAAGAACAGTACACAAAATCAGGTATGCTAATCGAAAACAGCAGATGAGATCTGTTCATCATCAGTGAGCCCACCTAAGCCTTCCTGCCAGCGCCATTGCAACCCGCGCACTGATACGCGCTTGAGGAGCAAGCTGACGTCACTTCTAAACATGCGCTTGATTGGCTCTGGCGGTCCGTAGCTTTGGCTCGGGGTCCAACGTAAGGTGAAACGGAGTATAGGAATGAGCAGAAAAAATGAAACTAAAGCTTCACTCTCTGCAACAGAACTTCCACCGTCCGGCATTCCATGTTCTGGTGGCGAGGGTCACATGGTGTGCCCACTGCGCGGTTCTGATTGCGTTTATTTCAAATAGGCAGCGTCAAATTATCACTTTGGCAACCTTCTTACGACAGAAAATAGATTATAAAACCACGGGCAATATTTGACCATCATTTACTTTTAAAATAACTAAAATAACTGAAAAGCATCACAAAAAGCACCAGTAATCGATGGCGAAATAGTCAAGAACAATACATGTAACAGCCGAAGAGTACGCGAGCCCGCAAGGTGGAGGCAGCTCATGTGAGGTCGAGAGCGCGCGCGGCAGCTCACTGGTCGCCGAGGCTGCAGGCTTCATTGGCGCACTCGCTGACAAAACAAGTGGAGAAAGGCCGCGTGTTTGGATCACGTGTTCGGAGGAGACGACGAGTGTGACTGCAGCATGCTTTGGATTTTTACGTCCTGTGCGCTCTTCGGTAGCGCTCAGATGGCGTCGTTTGCACAATCGACGTCATCTGAGAGGGAAAAACACGACCTCTCGAACGCGCCCGTGGTCGCAGCAGTTCTCACGCAATCCTCTGCCGCACTTTCAATCTAAAAGTTTGGTCGCATTTTCAATGCAGTGGTTTCGCAAACCATCTCTCTTTTGTGCTTTTATTTGAGAATGCCCCCCCCCCCCCCCCTGCCCCAATATTTGTCGCACCCCCTCAAAAGTTGACCCGATTTTCGGGGACAATAGGGTGTTAGTAGGTCAAGAAAATATGACATGTTGTTCTCTAAAGCCAAAAAATAAAATAAGTATGTTTGCAGAACCAGTTTTTTTAATTACATTTCTTTTAGCACACTAAATCGTTTTCTGACCA
Organism: Ixodes persulcatus; assembly: GCA_013358835.2. Classification (NCBI taxonomy): domain Eukaryota; kingdom Metazoa; phylum Arthropoda; class Arachnida; order Ixodida; family Ixodidae; genus Ixodes; species Ixodes persulcatus. The sequence goes on from JABSTQ010001927.1 coordinate 15,221, forward strand.
GTCAACAGCTGCCTCAGGTTTGGGCCTTAACCTGTTTGATATGTACCAAGTACTAATTGGGATTTCGCTGCTTGTTCTTACATGTCTATTTTGTAAAAGAAAGAAAAAATAGTTTTGATTGTTTTTGTTTTTACGTATATTTATAGATTTCTTTAAATTCAAAGTGCTGCAGTTCACACTGACATGCCACTACAGGGTATCAGAAATACAGTAATAATTCGCATAAATTAGCATTGCACGGAGAGCTGCTCTCTCTGGTTCTCACCAGACACATTTGTTTTGCCACCTCTTAATGTTTTACAGATAAATTTCCACAATGCAGAAATTCAGGCCCCAAAGGAGGCGTGGAAGGACGCAATGAACCCGAAGATTGGGGTAAGTGTGGCGCTAAAGAACCTTGCCACGTCCGTATGGAGATCGGACGTCCTACTCACAACACTGTCACAGGCGTCGCGTGGAACCAACATTACTAGAACCACTCAGTTGGGAAACTGCTATAGAGACTGCTCTGAAAGAGTGGAACCGATCCGCGCTCGTGAACCGAGCTAAAGGCGATCACAACGCCACCACTTCTCCCGCAACGGCCACTCGAGGAACTGCACGTGTCTTCCATTTTGGTTTTAATCGGCCATTTTGGGGCCAAAACAGATACTGTGGAAGGAGCTTCAGGGGTACCCCCCCCCCCCCCAACTCCCAAGCGGACGCGCTGCGGATTACTACCGAGGTTAATATGCATCTAGCTCGGTACGTGCTACCTGAAGTCACCACCAAAGCACGGTTGTATAAAAACAATATAAATTGTATTGCAAAACTTGCAAACTAAATATTTTAGAAAACAACACGCGCCCTTCATTTTGTACTAAACTCCAATAAAAGTTACTACAAAAAGAGTTTTTTTTCCGTTGGTTTTTATGCAAAAACTTGCTTTCTAAAAGCTCAAGGTGACCACAGTTAAGACAAATGATACAGAGTGGCGCTGTTGTCGTATTTGGCTCGGTCTCGGTGGACGCCAGCGGCCCAGGTTCCAACGGTGAGTTTCTCAACTGAGGGTTCTAGTAACGTTGCGTCGAACGCAAACAAGGGGAAGGAAACCAGGCCACCGCTGACACTTAAGTGAGTGGCATTCTTAAGAGGTGAGGGCAAATCACCCGACACCATTTTAATCTAAACAGTAATCCTGTAAATTTTTCTTATTAATGCCTTGTCTGAGCAGTTGAATTGTATTGTAGTGACGTGATTGATTTGTAGAAATTACAGAAGCTCATTCCTGCATGTTACAGTGGTGAATAGTTCAGTGCCATAGCTTAATATGTACGTACCATTTTGTGCCAGTGACTCGTATAATCTTTAACCTTGTTAATGAGTCTGAGTTACTCTTTGCTGAGCTCAGTATGAGCATTGGCTTCTTTGTTTCTTGGCTTGCTCTGGAATAGGTATCATAAAATAATCTAGATGAAAAAGGTCCAGCGTCTTCCCATGCATTTCGGCCGCTTGGGAACGGCAGGAAATAGAAGCCGACATTAGTGTTTCCGGTGAGCTAAAATTGCGGGTGGTAGCTTCATAAACACAAAAAGCACGTGATATATATCACTTGCAAGGTCATTGTCTCATACACTTCTGCTTAATTATTGCGAAAACCACCGGCGAAAGGCATATTGTATCAAAAAGAACCGAAGCTGACAATTGTCAGCTTCGGTTCTTTTTGATACAATATGCCTTTCATCGATGGTTTTCGTTTTGCTATAACGAGCACTGCATTTGTATAACAACTTAAGTAGTTATAGAAATGCAGTGCTCGTTGTGGCAAAACGAACACGTCTCATCTTGCATCTGCTTTCTTTCTTTGCTTTTCGCTTGCCCTCTTTTACATCCTAGCTGCTTCTCTGGACCACCAATGGTGGTGCTCGCGATTTGCCGCTCCCCAAGAAAAGCAGCTTCTATTTGCGAAACACAAACATGCCAGCAATAGGCCTGCTTGGCTCAGTGCACATAGAATGCCGCGATCAGGTAAATAGTTGTGGTTAAAGTAACCCCAAGACAACGGGAAAAAACAGCCTCAAAAAAGTATGTTTATACAGCCTAGAACTTATTCTGCCTCAACGGGCCACTTGTCTCCCAGCTGTAGATGAGAAATTTAGCCAGTGCGGTACAACCGCTATTCTGGGGTCTTTAACGTGCACCACGCAGTAGTGACGCACGACCGCACGGCGGTACGATACTCATCCAGATCGAAACGGGCAGGGGTGAAGATTGAACCCAGGATATCTGGGTTCTGCAGCTCGAGGTTTCGGTTCACATGCTCCGAGCTGGTGTGCGCTAGCCCACTCGGTTACCGATCACAAAACACAGCTGCAGCTGTGTTTTGAGGCTTCGTTGTGTTTGTCCCTTTTTGTTTCCGCTTGTCTCAGATTAACTGTAACCATGATCACTCACCAGCTCGCCTGCTCCTTAATTCTAATTTTAATAGTTGTGTTATTTAGATAATTGCAAAAGCTTATAATCCGCAACGAATCAAAAATTGATCCTAATTTGCATACTGTATAGCAGCTCAAACGACCTCTTAGTCGTTTGTCCTGCTGTGACCAAGCGGGTTTTCCGGTAAAGATCAGGCTTAAATGACCTGGACATAGAATCTTTAAGCCTTTCTCTTCCGTTGAATATCTCGCCATTACATGTTTTTCAGAGTGCCTCATCAAAAAACATCATGGACAAGCGCTCTATCTTGAAGTGATAGCAGCTCAGGCCACCGCCACAAGGGTCAACAGGATCTTAGGCGAGAAGATCAATGATCTTAGACGACGGGACAGGCGTCTACAAAAGGAATAAATAAAAACGAGACCAGCCGGTTCGTGGTAATGGTTCAATCAAATATGGTAGTCAAGCATTCATTTCCCGCGGGCCCCACACAGATCGCCTACAGAGCGTAAAATTATGAAACCGTGTGGGTCACCTATATGGTCTCCGCAGTCCTGTGGGTCTCCGGGTCCCACAGGCTATGCAGAGACCTATAGGGACCCACACAAACCATGCGGGGACCCGTAGGAACACACACCCACACAATCTATGTGGGGCCCCATAGGGACCCACAGACTTGCAGGCACTATGCGGGGACCCATACACCCACACAATTTGTGTGGGACCCACAGGTTTCACAATCCTACAGGTCTGCGGGTTTTTGAAGCGGGGCTTGGCCGACCAGTAGTTCGGGATGCATATTGCGTGGTATAGGCGCAAGGCAAATCTTGGGTGAGACTCCTGGAGAGAAAGGACCTGGTCGCTTTTGTAGTTAGTGGCCTTCGTTTTCTGGGTAACTTATACGATGGAGGATGTGTCGAGCTGTACGCGTGCTATCGAGAGCGGTGAGTTTCCCTGTTGTGTGGTCTTCGACGAGTTCCTCTACCGTGTTGTGTTCCCCAGTTGAAGTAGCCTTTGGGTCGTTCGTTCGGGAGTAATCCCAGGGCCATTTTGAATGCGGAGCGCAAGATGACGTCATTGCGGTCTAGTTCGGTGGGGTTGAATCGAAGTAAGGGTACGTGGTAGGCAATGCTGCTCTCTAAGAAAGCCGGTACAATGCTCATAGAGTACAGTTCCTTGAGCCCTCCTCGTCTATTGACGACGCGGAGGATGAGGTAGACAATTTGTGTACATTGGTTTTTATACGAGTTGTATTGTGTGGGTCGCATATCCGTTGGACTGTAGGTGGAAGCCCAGCACGCGTAGGCTGTCCACGTGAGGTATTGAGGAGCCCTGGAGGCGTCGATGGATTTCGTATATGTAGTCTTAGAGTTTGGCCCCTGTGCGCCTATTTCGAAGGACACGAATCTCGGATTTCTCCGCTGCGCATGTGAGGTCGGCCTGCTGCGACTCGGGAGCTTCAAGTCGTCCCAACGCTTTCCTGTAGATTGTCTTAGGTCTGGCCGTTGAAACTATAGTCCAAATTGAGATGTCATAATGTCAATCATGGTGTTCATGTTTTGTGGGATGTTATTGTATTTCCTATGTTTCAAGCTTAAAGCCATTCTTTGTCGCTACTCTAAGAACATTTACCCAGAGGTTTGTAGGTGGCCTTTTTCTGTTTGCTGTACTTAGGTATGTTAGGGGCTCTGAACAGAAGAATATTGTTTATTTCGGGGAGTGAATTCTTTTTCTAGAGTGGTTAGATAGTGTTTTAATGAGCGGCTTCGTGTCTCTCCGTTTCCCTTTTTCGGCTGCCTATTTATTTTTTGGTCAGTTAGAAATAAGATTTTTCACACTTTCCTTTTGTGTCATGCTTCAGGGGACCCTATAGTCTCGGCTACGGTCACCTTGTGCCACCTGCACCTGCTAACTTGTACCGTTGTTTTTTGTTCATTAATAAATTACTGTACACTTATGCTTCTACCCAGAAGAGTACATCTGGGTACAGGCATGAGAAATGTTAGTGATTCAATCGCAAGAACGTTCTTAAAGCATATCACTGAATATGAGCTTACTTTTGTTAACTTATGTCGATGATTGGACTAGGTTATAGACGAATATTGAAAGCATAAAACTGAAGAGGAGCTTACTTTTGGTAAGTAATGTTAAGGATCGGACCAGGTTATAGTCGAATCTTAAAAGAAACAGTGCAAAAAAAAAAAAACAAGAACAGAAGAGACTGACACTTCAAATTGCTCATTTTTTGTTCGTCTCTGCATCTTTGTTCCTGCCGTTTGCATTCTGCTTTTAGTAACGTATGCGGAAATGAATTTTGGTTAGAAATATTTGTTCTGTGGGTTCATTTCTGAAACACATATTGTATTATATTGGCTTTTGCAGTGATCAATACAGAAATTTGGACAGTCTAAGTCTTTTTTAGGTTTAACATTACTTTCCTGTCACTCTACATTTTTTTATATGCCCTAAATATATTACAAGTTTTCTTCAACGCCTGTGTCCCAACTTAATTGTACCATTAGAGCACGTATTATGCCTAATTGAATCAGAAATAAAACAGTTCGGTTATGCTTACTTATATGAATGTGCTCTATTGTTAAAGGGGTACGGAAACGAAATTCCAGCGCTCCTTTTCTAGCTTGAATGTGTTGCATGTTGCACCCTAACCTCAAAAACACCAGTCTTCCGTTGAAAGGCATAAGAAAACTAATTTTAAAGCTAAATAAACGATCTTTCAATGCGCACCTGGTGGATGCATGCGGAGCGTATTTGGGAGGTAATCTAGCAACGTTGGGGAACTTGCTACGTAGTCGTGACGTAGCAGATTCCTTCGGAGCAGCGCCGCTCTTTGGCATTTCAACATTTTCCTTCTTAGCTTTCCTCCTCAACTCACAAATCATGCATTGAACCAAACAGTCAAAGAAGACGGAAAGGGTGGACTCCCCTCTTTCTCGGGCCCTCGTTTGTGCACCCAGATACAGCCATTCTCCCCCTAGCCACCCCGTTCAGACCTAAGCTGACAGTACTGTGGAAGCTACGTGCTCCTTGGGCCAGCCACACGCTCGTCACCCCACGGGTACTTCGAACGGCTCGGTTGTAACGCGTTGACGCTATCGGCACCACCACAACGCTGACAACGCCACCAAGGGCAAAGCTCATAACCCCGCCAGCCTTGCTACGTCACGAATGCGGGGAATCTTTTCTTTCTGTTTTTGTTTGCGTCGGATTTACCATGACGCATCGCGCTCTCCGTTCGCTTCTCTTCGAGCGCTTGCTCGAGTGCACCGTTTGGAACAAAAATATAGCCAGTCGTTCAAAATACAAACGTGCGATTATCATTTACGGTTATTATCCGTCATGCTTGACTTATTTCCGAACGGAATTTGAATATTTCAATTTTTGTTTCCGTACCCCTTTAACACCTTGGGCTAATCATCGTAACAACAAAGTCGTAACTGATATATAATTCTCTGCAGGTGTTCGAGAAATCTCTAGTTTTTTGAAAATACTCGGGAAAAAGTGATATTAACATCTTTTCAATAGAAAGGACTTTGCGCTTTGAAGGCGCGTTTCATATCTTAATGCTCCCCGCGAGCACGCTCCGCTTGCAGTTTTTAGAAAGTTCAAAATAAAACTGCAATTTTCCGAGATGTCGGTTAATCCTATTTTTGTCAGAAAGAAAAGAAGTGTTTATGTGAACGCGGAAATCTTTATTGCGGACTGTTGAATTACCACGTTTTTCCTAATTTTTTGGTTCACAATTTTTTTGAGGGTGCATTAAAATTAAAAAAAAACGAAAAAAAAACGGAAAAAAGTTCCCCGCTAGAGCACGCAATAATTGCACCAAACGTCAAGGAAGTTACTTAAAAAGTTCGAACATTTTTGTTTTCTTAGGTTTTGTTTGGGTGACAGATAGCAGTGGAATATAAAACGCGTTATTCAAATGTCAAAAAAACAGGATAGGCAAGTCCAGAGCATCCAAATATCTGTCCACTGTCAATGAGGTTTCGGCCTTTTCCGATAACAACGCCGAAGAGCGAAAGAAAAAGCAGGAACATACCAAGCCCCACAGTCTTCTTAAAACGTTGAGTCGGTGGTAAATATTACAGACGCCTTCAGTCTCCTTCCAAACCAAGGTCAAAGGCCGACGTAGACTTCGCGCTTTGCACTTTTGCCCGCCTCCTCCTTTCGTATAACCTTACAACTTCTTACTTTGTCCCTACTTCGATCTCCTCTCAGTTGAGGAGAGGGGAGAGTTAAGAGGATTTTCTTCCTAACAGAAAACCGAGGTTGAACGTCGGCCTCTAACTGACAAATTGAGATTCTCGTCAAAGTCGCTTTCACGACACAAAATCAATTTTGCGTCGTGTTTGTGTCACGAATCAGATAATTCCATTTTGTGCCCAGTAGAAGCGACAATTCAAGTTTCGGGGTGTTTTTTTAAAAGTTTTGTTTATTAGAAAAGGGTCTCTAATCTTTTGCTGCTTAAGAAACGTAAAGCGTGGCTAATTATGTTCGCGCGTCATGATTCGTTCCTCGGTGTTCATATGGACTATTGTCGCATTTTTATTGGCTGTGGATAGGTACTAAGACGAACGGGGCTCGCCGCGTCACGCGTTTCTTAAAAGAGTCGTGGCGGGGTTTTCAAACAGTTCGATCTACATGCTTATTCGAAATTCTGGTGCTTTTTTATATAACCTCCGTGCATTCGGTTGATCGTACGGATGCCACTACTAGAGTAAAACTAGAAAATTGCTGACTTTTTAGGACGAGCATTCTCCTCGGTCCTTCTAACACGTCGCTAAAGGTGTGTGGAGGCCGTTTGACAGGTTAAGACTCGGCATGGGCAAATTGGTAATTGGACACAGGGGATAATTCGTCATCCGGGAAATTGTCAGTAGGCTGATTACAATTCAGGCACGCGTGGGCGTACTGACGGCACTTGCATTCACATGAAGCTACATGGGCATGCCGCGTATTACTGCTGTAATATTAAAAATCGCCTTTCTAACTTAGGATTCACGAGATTGTAATTAAAGTCAGTGGGTCATAGCTATCATTATGTCGCGTTAAATGTCTATGTAGCAAAACAAGTTATGAGCCAAACGAGCCATGGCCACTCTTGAAATTAAATTGTTCATTAAGGCGATATATTAGCATGTTCAAATTTCATTTGTTTTTATTTTATTCAGAAATACTGCAGCTCTTCATTGAGTGCCATAGCAGGAGTGACGTACAATATTAGACCCTGCAGAAAAAAGGACATGCACACAATATTGGTCTGAATATTGCCGCGTGCATGACAGAGACGGAACGCTTCTCCATACATCTAGAAGATTCGTGTTTATTCGTACCCCGAGTGTAAAACATAAGAACGGCAAAATGTATTTTCCTACACTCCGTTTCACTAGTGTGCAGCGCATCCCAAGGCAGCGCCAGGCGAAAAGAACAAGGGCGAGCACTAGAAAGGCAGGACGAAAGAGGACGCCATAGGATAGTTTGGGGAAAAAGTGGGAGCACTAGGAATGTTTCCCAATTGCTAATTCTTTTAGGGTGTACACCATAATTTTTTTTTATGTTTTGACGTACCATATAAAATGTTTGATGAGTTTGAGAATTTCGTCAAAGTTTTCCAAGGGGCCTGACCAACCCTTTAGAAATTCCTGAAGGGTGACACACTAGTGATGCAAAACTATCGATAAATTGACTATCGATAGTATCGATAGTTTTTCCAAAACTATCGATAGTGTCGCAGAACTATCGATAGTCGACTATTGAATAGAACTATCGATAGTCGACTATCAAATAGAACTATCGATAGTCGACTATCGAATAGAACTATCGACAGTTTTTCGATAGTCGACTATAGATAGTGCTATCGATAGTTTTTCGATAGTCGACTATCGATAGTACTATCGATAGTTTTTCGGTAGTCGACTATCGATAGTGTTTCGATAGTCGACTATCGATAGTTTTTCGATAGTTTTTCGATAGTCGAGTATCGATAGTTTTATTACTATCGGTAGTCCGATTTCTGGCGACTATCGATACTATCGATAGTACTATCGATAGTTTTGCATCACTAGAGCGAACACAGTTGCCGCACCGCCCCTCGCCTCCTTTCCTCCTCTCTTCGCCCAAAACTCCCGTATTCGGCATCACTGAAAGCTGAACCAAACAAAGTAGGGATGGTTTAGGCCCTGTCACACTGAGGCAACAGTTGGTCAACTCTATCCGGCAACACAAGGAAATCGTGTTGCCGGTGACCCTGTCACATCGCGGCAACAACAACAGTCGGACAATATGTTGCTGCCGCCCGGCAACCGTGTTGTCCGATTTGTTGTCCGAGAACCCTGTCATACCGCGCTGACGGCGGGGACAACACGAGGAACAACGAGGAACACTCCGCCATCTTGATCGTTTACCTTTGTTCGTGTGCGGCGCGGCTTCGCTGGAAATGTGACTATGCAAAGTGCTAGTGCGTTCGAAGGGCCGGATATTACGAAGGGACGGCATCAACCAGTGACTGTGATTAGAAAACTTGACACGGGGAGTGTTTTCCACCCTTTATTTTATCAAAATGTTCAACATTCGCTGAAAAAGCAGATAGCCCTAACCGAGGAAAGTGAGATCGCCGATATATGTTCGGGATTTGCGCCACCCGGTATGAAGTGTTTCTGTTCGGTTCCTTCTTTTGTGCAATTCATATTTTACTGTAAAATTGAGTAAGCGCCGGCAGTACCCTAAAGCGTCTTTTGTAGCGTAATGTTGAGCTGAACTCACGGCGTTTCAAAACTACGACACCGACACGATCGGCCTTCATAACAATCGGCGGAATAAAACTTTTCAACGCGTTTACCTACCGCCTGCTATGTGATCGCTTCATTCCCCAAAACGTCCTGGGGATTTTTTAAATAAATCAGGTGTCTGATAGCGGCTGTTTCCAAGTTCCAAACATCAACAACCATGATCAAAGTGGTCGTTTTAATGCTTCGATTTTTAAATCTTTGCTTTCCAGGATTAGTTTTCTTATACTTTATCAGAGGGTGAGTAGGCATGCCATTTTATTTCACTAGCAGTAATGTGAGCTGGTCTCTTGACGGTTCTAATTTCGACACCAGTCTGAACGTTCACGACCCTAGCTGTGACCTTTTCGACAATCGCTCATCCGTAATTACAGAGTAACAACATTCATAAAAATATTTTAGCTGCATGCCAACCTTAATTATTATTATCTAACGTTTCCAAGCCTTCATTTGAGTGAGACGTTATTCATAAAGAACTAGCTCTGCCATCGATGCTATCTATGTTGTCGCGTTGCCAGCCCGAAATTCGCTCAGCCAGAAATCAAGGCAACACACGTTGTCTAACACAAGTTGCGGCTGTTTTTGTTGCCGAAAGCTGTCATACCGAGGCAACATTTTAGTTGTCGTTCAACTTGTGCTGCTGTTGCAGCGATATGGCTGGTTTGTAGGACAACATGGGGAGCGAGCAACAATTTGCCCGACTGTCGGACAACGTGTTGAGTTGCTGTTGCCGTCGTGTTACCTCAGTGTGACAGGGCCTTAAGCGCTTGGGTTAGTTGGGTATCCCATTTGAAAAAAAAAAAAACAATAAAGCGAGAAAGAGAGAAGAGGGAGCGACGCAAACTACTAATGTCGCAAAACTATCGATTGTAAACCATCGACAGTAGAGAGTTTTAGGGAACCGTTTTTGCACATCCGATACGGTACGATGGGCCCTCCGGTACGAAGTGCGCATGCGCTTGTCTTCTGCGATCTTACCGTAATGCGCTGCTCGAACCGTAAGGCGCGACCGGCACGACCAATGGCCGACATGGACGGTCTCGCTTGGTTAGCAAAACGGCTACTTCGCTGGCGGAGAGAGCGTGCCGTGGCTTCGAACATGAATAAAAACCCTCGGGGTAGTGCCTGGCAGGAGCGCCATATGGGACAGCAAGTGCAGAAAGTTGGAGTCAGGAAATAAGAAACAGAATACAGATCAAAACGCAAGAAGACATCCTCATTAGAAATAAATTAATGCCTAGCAGCAACGGAAATCTTCTGCTCAGTGGCGCAGTGGATTGGAGCGTCTTCTTCGTGAACTCGTAGCGGAGCATTAGTGGAGGGCTCGAACCCAGGTGGCCCATTAACCTTTTTTTCTTCATATTTTAATATTTTTTTTTATTTTTCTTGTTTTTTATATTTCAAGTTTTTTTATGTTCGAAGTGTTTTTGTTTGAAGTTTTTTATGTCTGAAGTTTTTTATGTGTGAAGTTTTTTTATGTTTGAAGTTTTTTATGTTTGAAGTTTTGTTTTTATGTTTTACGTTTTCATGATTTACGTTTTTATGTTTTCCGTTTTTATTTTTTACGTTTTTTATGTTTTACGTTTTTTATGTTTTTTTTATGTTTTACGTTTTTATGTTTTACGTTTTTTATGTTTTACATTTTTCATATTTTAAGTTTTTGATATTTTAAGTTTTTTATATTGCAAGTTTTTTTATATTTTAAGGTTTTTTTTTCATACTTTAAGTTTTTTGTTTTTTTTTCATACAAACGTTGGGATGTGCAATTCGAGCTCTTTTCACCCGTTTTTACAGCTGCTTTATGACTGAGGGTTATCTGTAGTGTCAACAGAGTGAGCAACAGCCTTCTGGATCAAGGATCTGGATACTTTTTAGTTTAAAAACGTTGCATGAATTAAAAATTTGTGTTCTAATGCTAGCCACATATATCCTATAAAACGAGCCCTTTAAATATTGGGTAATATTTTTAATAAGTGCACAGCAGTAAAGTTACCGGTGTTCCTTTATTTTTTATAAGTTTTTTCGTGGTCGTACCGTACACGGCTCAACGATCGGTTCGCGGGCGTACGACCGTGATCGTCTGCTGTCTTTACCGTCAGAGAGCAACATGGGCGCCGTATCTACCTCCGTCCCTCCGCCTCTTCCTCGCAAGCGGTTTTCAGCGGAAGATGATACCTTCCTACTTCGGGAGGTGCTAGGCGCTAATCCTTTTTTTACTCCAGCCCTTTGGGATGACGTCCTTAAAGGCTTAAACGCGGCGTCGAAAAAAAACTTCTCGTTGCGAGGAGCGAACGGATTGACCTCCTCGTAACTTTGTACAAGAAAAATTACCGCATCAACCTGAGAAATGATTATATTTCTGTTATTTTTGTATTTTCTTCGCGATTTAATATTTCTAGTTTTATTTGTCCATAACTTTCTTAATACTCGACCCTGCAGTTGGCCTCGAGGGAAAGACACAGGATCGCTGGCAGACGACTTCGAATGTTGATGATAAGCGCGCGCGAGCGTGTTCTTATTTGTGTGTCAAATCGAGTTTGCTGTCGGCGACTTTTCAGCATATCAGGACGTGGTTGGAGTAAACATCATATTTGGTTGATGTAAAACACCAAAGCTTGCCCACTGAGAAGAACGTATGACTTACAAACCAAGTTACCATGTACGACCGAGGAACTATTTTATTCCCCGAGGATATAAATCGGGATAAACTGAAAAAAAAAAAAAAAAAAAAGCGGTGGCAAACGAGTCCTCCGACACCCAGATTCAGCCGTTGGCTAGTCAACGTCTCCGGGATGCGCAGCGCCGATCGGAGATGGGGCAGATCCTCCTTTGTGAACCTGAACTGCCGTACGACGTCCTCCTCGTCCATCGACGCCAACAAGTGCCTTCTCTTAGTACGCAGACAGTCGTACAAAATAACGTTTTGTAAATTGTTTTCGCCGAATAGAGCCAACTCCAAGTCATCGTCAAAAAGATCGAGCGCCATTGTTGTCGGAAAGCTCGTCTGCTCCTTTAGCAGACGAACATTTTAGAACTTCGCAGTGCCAGTGGCGACACGCCATGAAGCGCCAGGTTTTGTATTACAGAAGCGCATTCATTCGAGTAAAAAAACAAGACGAACTATAAGTAGGTATACATTGTTTTAGGTTCCACATATTTATAGGATGCGATTTTTGTTTACTTAAGTTTCTGCGATTTGTACAAACAGACACAAATATCTACATTCTCGGTGAGGCCGATGCAGGTTTCCGTTGCCAGGGGGCGCGACCTGTACCGATCGTCTGCTCTCGTCTGCAAGTACGGTTCCCCCAAAGCCGTTTCGAGGCACACGATCGGTCGACTCGCCCGATCCAAGGTATCGATCGTTTTTGTTTATCGATCGTAGTTTGTTCCGGTTCCCTAAAACTCTCTAGTACTATCAATAGGTTTACGATAGTCGACTATCGATAGTACTATCGATAGTTTTAGGGGCGAAGCTCATAGCCTTGTCCGTCCGTCCGTCCGGCGTCCGTGCTCACATTGATTGCCATCCCATCTGTGTTCTTAAAAAAAAAAAAAAGAAAAAATGTTTGCGCAGCCGACACGATTCGAACCTGTGCGGGGAGACCCAAATGGACTTCTAGTCACTCGCCTTAACCACTCGGCCACGACTGCGAGACGAGTAGGGATTCTGAGATGTGGTAGTAACTGAACTTGTCACCCTTCAGGAATTCCTAAAGGGTT
>JABSTQ010001928.1:0-38880 GCA_013358835.2 Ixodes persulcatus
CAGCTGGTCGGCGTTTGGACATTTCGGCCCTGCGGTCATTGAACCGGAAAAGGGATGGCCATATTTCGGAATGTCGCGATAACCTTCGCGACGTGAGGGGGCGCTGCTCCTCGGTTCGAATCCAGGGTTGGCCACAATTGGCTGGTCTGTCCCTCTTGTTCCAGTCTGTCTTCTTATTTCCAGCGCGGTGCGAGGCCTACGACCAGTCTCCCTCGAGGCTCAAGCGCCTGCAGGCGGCAGTGCAGAGCTACGTCCCGGATTCGCAGCTGGGTTCGGTGCGGATCCAGCAGAAGAGAACATCCTCGAGCCTAACAAGTTGGCCAAGGACTCCTTCGACAAGGTACTGGCGACTCCGTCCGTGGCGGGGGTTCTCACCCCGTTCCATTTCGAGGAACCTTTTTCCTGATTACTGACGGCCCAAAAGCCCTTCCACTTTCGGCATTCACACTGTGGAGGTCCTCTGAACAATAATTCACATACTGATTGGTGCATAGTTACTCATCAGTGGTGACTCTGATTTTCTATGCAGTCAAACCTCATTATATCGAACACGGATATATAGAATTATTGCTTATATTGAATCGTTGTCAAACTGTCATAAGAATTACGTGCATTTTAAATTTTTTATAGCAAACTCGGTCGGTTAAAAAAATGAATATATCGAACTCCGCAGCGCCTGAAAGCGTGCGCTCCGGAGACAGGCGGCAGGCTTTCCCGCAACACATCGAGGGATACGGCGGGCTTTTCCGCAACACATCGGAAAATAGCGGTGGCGCAGCAGGCGTTAGCGACTTTTAGAAGCGCATGCCTGGATAAAGTTTTATACCTATGGTGCCGGGAACGCCATCCTGCAGCATACGGGCTCGGTCAGCTCAGTCGTATCGCCAGCATCGCCAGTATCGCTTTTTTTCCGCTTGTTGCTTAGCTTCCCCAGTCTCGTTCTTCCGACGTTGCGCCAACCGTGTGCGGCGTACTGATAGCATCAAACGTAAAGAAACGTACGTCGCTGACGTTTTTGACGAAGCTTGAAATCATCCGCCGCGTTGAAAAAGGAGAAAAGAGGTCCAGCGTTGCCGAAGCGTACAACATACCGCGAAGCACTTTGAGCACGCTGCTGTAGACGAAAAGTGACATAAAAATCGAAGGCTGAACAAAGCAAGCACTCCGACGCACGCCGTGTTCGGACACCGGCCTTCGCAACGTGGAAAGATCTAGCTTTTTAGCGATGAGCACGCTAGCTTTTTAGTGATCAAATCACGCTGCTCTTTCGCGCGTTTTTGGTGTGATTTTGTATATTGAACTTTGGTTATATCGAGTTATTTCACGGTCCTCGCACTGTTCAGTATAACGAGGTTCGACTACTCGTTTTCACCTCAAGAGAAACGTGGGTGCGTCCTTCTCGACACATTCTTATTGTATGCGTGCCGTGGCACGCATTAATTCATTCTGCAAAGTACATAGTTCCAATAAAAGTTTGCTCTCAGAAAATCTAGCGTTGTTTAAGATGAAATAAATTCATAATTTTTAATAGGATAAAGAATATATATCCTTATATGCACATATTCACCTAATTCAACGCCCTACAAATACTGAAGATAGATGTTCGTAGGCAGCTGAACGGCTGCCGCCGCTCGCTTTCTAAAATGGCGACTCCGGCTGCTCAGTCCGTGCCGTTGGCACTCACTCCCGAAGACGTTTCCCCCTCAGGTGTACTACAAACGTCACGCGAGTAAAAATGTCTTGTCGAGCCAGACGAGGCAGTGCGTTACAACCGTTTATTCTTGGTTGCGGCGGCAGTACCGAGAAAAAAATGTGGTGGAAGTCGTCAACCTGCTGACAGATGCTGCTGACTGCTGACAGAACAGGGATCAGTGTTAGCTCGATTTAAATATCAGGCGTGGCTTCCAACGTGCCGAGGGAGCAGCGAAAACTCCTTCAAAGAAGCACCCAAAATCTGCTGACAAAAAAAGAGGATTTCAAATCACAATGTGCGTACATTGATGGTCTTGAGGAGCTGCGCGCGCAACTTCTGCCTTCAAGGGGTAGTCTCAACTTCGAAGAAAATCGCCGCTCGTCTCCGAGACGACGACGACGTGCTGGCGCCCTGTTCCGAGACTATCTTGTATCGCCCGCTGAAGGGTGTGGGATTCGAAAAACAGAAACGGAATGGCAAACTCCTTCCCAATTGAGAGAGAGCACATCCTCGAGTGGAGGCGGCGGTATTTGAGGGCATTCGGGAAGCACAGAGCCGAGAACCGCAAGATCTGCTTCAAAAACGAGATTTGAGTGAACACCGGCCTCACGGTCGACAAGGTGTGGACTGACAGCCGCATGAAGTCTGCAGGTCGAGCCTTTATGTCCGGAGTGACGACCATACTGAAGGCTCCTTCTGGAATAGGTGAAAGGGTGATTGTCATTCACGCAGATAGTGACACTGGCTTCGTGTCCGGCTGCCCGGATGTGTTCCGTGGGAGGAAAGAGAGGGACTGCCACGACGAAATGGACTCGAGCAGGTTTGAAGCATGGGTTCTTCATCCGCTGGACCGCATCGAGCGTAACAGCATAATTGTTATAAAACAATGCGCCGTACCACAGCAGAAAGGCTGAAGCTGTTCTCACAACGGCAACAAAGAAGGGCGAGGTCCAGCAATGCCTCTCTTTCAAGAGCCTAGACTGGACTTCCACAACAAAGAAAGAAGACCTTCTGAGCATTGTGGCAACGGTGAAGGATCGCTACACAAAGTACAAAGTTGACGTCGTGGCTACTGATACCGGACGCACAGTGCTGAGGCTTCCACCGTACCATAGCCAACTAAATCCCATAGAGTTGGTATGGACACGAGTCGAGTGGAAGGTCGCCTCCAAGAACATCACATTCAAGCCCAGTGACGCTGAGAGACTCTTGAGGGAAGCGGTGGACAACGTAACAGCTGTCCATTGGCATGACTGTGTAGAGCATGTGAAAAAAAAATGGAGGCGAAGTTTCGGGAGCGGAATGTCCCAAAGTTGAACCTCCAGCCAGTCATCATCCCCCTCCATGCAGGCGACACGGAGGAGGAGAGTGGAGACGACGACGAAGCAGGCGGCGAGAAAAGAGATCTTCGGTGTTTAGCCTTTAGAATGGAATTAACGATAGACTACCGTAACGTCCCCTTATTACAAGTGCTCTCCTGACAGTGGCTAGAACTTCGGACTCTGTTTGTCACACCCCAGAACACAAAACTTTTTGTTTTAAGGACCGTTCATATACTGCAAAATCGGATTCTCGACTTTATACACGCCTCACCTCCCGTGTCTCGTGCTGTTGTTGCAGTTGTACAGAGCGCGACACTGTTAGCGCGAACAAGCGATCGCCGGTTTTTCCAGTTTTTCTCTTTGAAACCAAGGGATGTCATCCAAGTTATTATTGCTACGCAAAGAGCTAATTTAGTTCTATAATGTAAGAGATAAAATTTCGTGCTCCCTAATACTATTTAGAAGTAAAATGCGAAAATGCGCTTATGACATATTCCTGCTAACAGTGTCGCGATGTGTACCTTTCATTAAGTAACAGCCTTGTTCGTGGCTTCTCGAGGTTTTTGAAATCTGCTGCATGTATTCCACTGCATCGTGAATCACCAGTGCAAAGTTTGACCTTACGAAAAAAAAGTTTGCAGTTGTACCGCAGTTACTAGTTCGCCCATCTACAGCAGAGGTGTCGGACGCCATTTTGGCTTCCTGGTTTTTTAACAGATATGTATAAGATTACACTTTGAGGGCAAATGGACAGCTTTGCTTCCATTCGAGAAAGAAGACATGGTGTTGGCGTCATGCCGAAAGTGGAGCATTGTTACGCAATTTCACTCGCTCACCTCATGCTCGATCAGTGTCGGATACACTTTATACTGGGGTCTAAACATTACATTCAGCCCCGTCTTTCATTGAGATAGCTCCGTAGATTGCAGTGATCAGTTCTCCAGGCGGTCTGTGGGAAAGTAAACTCGTGAAATGCCATCCACATGCCTTAGGGCTGCTCTGGCAATAAGTGTTTCTCACATCCACCATGCTGTTTCACATTATAATCGGGATTCTTACCACAGTCTATGCACAGTCCCACTCTGGCAACAAGCTTAAGCTCAGATAGGATCCTGGAGGAGTGTATCTCACATCCCCCACGCTATTTCTGATTATACTGGGCGTTTTCAGATAAGATCGAACTATTATGTCCGGTGACCATTTTTAATTCCGGCGAAAAAAATATATTTTGCTGGCTTTATCCCCAGAAGAATAAAACCAATCCTTGTTTTTGGAAAAAAAATTTTGTCTTTGCGAAAAAAATTTGTAAGCACCCCCTTAGTCACGTGCGCGTTTTGCGTATCGCGCGATGTTGACATTTCGGGCGGCTTCCCCCAAAATACTGTTCTGGCTACGGGTCTTGAAATATTCACTAACAAATTAGGCATAGGAAGGATTGACAAAAAGCAGTTGGTCACCGAGTAGTAGGGTAGTTATTTTGAGAAACAAAATCGCAAACATGGCACATTGCGCAATAACGCTCTGGATTAAAGAATATTTTTCTCCGTATCTGAAAAAGCTAAGGTCTTCACACTTTGCCAGTGTGTTGCCCTGTATATAGTTCATCTTTGCGTGAAATATTGTTCTCCTGGTTAGCGGGAGAAATTTACAAGAATTGCTCACACAGGGGCATTTAACTAAAAATGCATTAGTTTGAAAATCATTTTAAAAAAAAAGGCCATCTTTAATTTTCTTTAAACTCTCTGAAATTAACTTTTATAACATGTACTAACAGAGTCTGCAAAGACATGATGCAATATTTGTGTGCTTTTAAGTTATAAAGCGAGAAACATGGCCAAATTGACGCTAACGCGGTTGCCATAAATGGGGCGTGCACATACCCATTCTTCGCAATTTTATTATTATTAAAAAGTGTAAAAATGCTACAGGGTGGTCAGGAAAAGACAATTGACAGCACAGAGGTGGACGGTAGTTTTGAAGGGAAAATTCCTAAATGCATTTTCGTACAACCGACCCAAAAATGCCCATGGGCCGGAGCGATCGAGGTGCGCGCCACCCTGTAACATGCTTTGCGGTGCCTGTTTCAACAGCCGGCGTATAGCGTTTCCGTCTACGCGACGCAAAGGAAGCAACCGGGGCGACTTTGCAAACAGATCAGCCTACAACCTTGCGTAATGATATAGGAAGTAGGGCGCGGCAGAACCTGAACCTACGCCACCTGTGAGCGCCAATAGATCCGCCGCCGTGGAGGGCCGAACAAAGCGTAGAAACTAAAAGACACTTAAAAGCAAAACAAAATTCCGATTGCCTGAAATTTTTTGTATTGGGCGTTTTCAGATAGGATCGAACACGACAATGTTGTTCGACATTTTTTTTTTTTTTTTTTTTTGCGAAGGAGAGTCTGTTTTACTTGTTGTGCACGCGCAAAACACTATATTCAAACTTGTTCTGCGTGAAAATAAAATTTCTCTTGAGGAAAAAAAATCACAATGTCGACTGTCGGGATACGCTCTCGTTTTTGCGACTTTTGTGAAAACCGTCTTTTTGGATATTTATTGAAGAAAAACTGTTGTCGTCTTAGGTTTAATGTTTTTTGTGCAGAGACTCATTGGGTCTCTGCACAAAAAACATAAACCTAGAACGGTACACAACCAACATAAAATTAATTAGATTACGAAGCACACTTAGAGCTTTATGATCCGGATCTTAAAAGACTGGAATTCAAATTTTTTTAAATGATTTGAACGCGTTTGTTCAATATTCGCCTAAAATTGTCATTGAAGATTGAAAACGATAAACTTTCTAAATAAATACACTGAAATTTAGACAGTTACCGATTTGCAATAATTGGAAATCAGTTTAAAATGAAGGCCATCGCAATTTTTCTTCTACTTTCCAGATCAAGGCTCATAACTGTCCATCAGGCCCTTCAAACAATCTTGCAATATTGTTTTAGTTTTATTTCACAGGGTTTCTATATACAGAATTGACGTAACGGGAGGGAACAAAGACAGGACGTTGCCAATTTCAAACAAGGGCAAGCAAGGGGGTCGAAAAATGTAGAAAGTCTGTGAAGAGAAAGCACTGTGACAGGAATTTGTGAAAATTAGAATTCATACAAAAGATTAGAGGTGAGTTTGAAGCACAAGTCAACAATTTAAATACAGATTTCTCGGATCAGTGAATTTCGGAGGCCTATCCTTCGTGGGGAGACTGGGCTGCTGACGTTTAAATAGTGATAAGAAAGAACACATGTTTAAAGTGGTACAATTGAAACTAGTTTAATTAATCAAGATCCTGTGCGCACATTCGGAGCTTGTGTGTGAATCTTTCTACCGGACGCTGACCTGAGTCGGTCACGGCGCTCTCCTGGCACTCCGAAAAGGAACATTCTTTTTCGGTTTGCCTGTAGCGATCACTGTTTCGTTTCTTCTCAGTGGCACCGCAAGCTCGCGACCTCGATCTGCTTTTCGCAGCATAGGAGACTTTACTTTTAAGATATATATTTTTCTGCGTCTACTGTTCTTGCTAAAACAGCTGTTGTTGCGAAGTGTCGGACCGCGTACACTGCCCACAAGTGACAGGACTGAATTCACGCACAACGGAAACAGAGTCCAGTCCTTTGCTTTCATGTCCCTGACGCTTTGACGTCAGCTTTCGGGAGGTGGATTAGTTTCACGTTCGGCAGTTTAGTGTTAAGTGGGGCAACCATCTCTGACGCCGACTTCATCACCGACTTGGCGGGCCATCGGAGGCTGTACAACGTTGTCTGGTGCTGACACGAACCCCCGATTCAATCACAGGCACTCTTGCCATGTCAAGCTGCGGAAAAAATACACTCGCTGACGTGTATTTGTGGCTCTGCAGCTCGTGTAGTTGGTACTTGTTCTTAAAGTGGCTTGTTGCACCATCACTTACGTAGGTCACATGGGCATACCCAAATTGGATTCACGATTCTCCAAACCGTTGTCCTATAAATTAAGTTACAGACAATCTCATTCAACCGCAATTATTTTTCCTTTTTTTATGTATCTTTATTTTCTACGCGTTGTGCGGCCCTCCACTGCGGCGGATCTATTGGCGCTCACAGGCGGCGCAGGGTTCAGGTTCTGCCGCGCCCTACTTCCTATATCATGTTACCGCCAAGGTTGTAGGCTGATCTGTTTGCACAGTCGTTCCGGTTGCTTCCTTTACGTCGCGTAGACGGAGACGCTATACGCCGGCTGTTGAAACAGGCACCGCGAAGCATGTTACAGGGTGGCGCACCTCGATCGCTCCGGCCCATGGGCATTTTTGGGTCGGTTGTACGAAAATGTATTAGGAATTTTCCCTTCAAAACTACCGTCCACCTCTGTGCTGTCAATTTGTCTTTTCCTGACCACCCTGTAGCATTTTTACACGTTTTAATAATAATGAAATTGTGAAGAACGGGTATGTGCACGCCCCATTTATGGCAACCGCGTTAGCGTCAATTTGGCCATGTTTCTCGCTTTATAACTTAAAAGCCACACAAATATTGCATCATGTTTTGCAGACTCTGTTATTATATTATAAACGTTAATTTCAGAGAGTTAAAAAAAATAAAGATGGCCTTTTTTTAAATGCTTTTCAAAATAATGCATTTTTAGTTAAATGCCCCTGTGTGAGCAATTCTTGTAAATTTCTCCAGCTAACCAGGACAACAATATTTTACGCAAAGATGAACTATATACAGGGCAACACACTGGCAAAGTTTGAAGACCTTAGCTTTTATAGATACGGAGAAAATATTCTTGAATTTAGAGCATTATTGCGCAATGTGCCGTGTTTGCGATTTTCTTTTTTCAAAATAACTACCCTAATACTCGTTGATTACTACTTTTTTGTAAATACTTCCTATGCCTAATTTGTCTTTGAATATTTCAAGACCCGTAGCCAGAACAGTTTTTCGGGGGAAGCCGCCCGAAATGTCAACATCGCGCGATACGCAAAACGCGCACGAGACTGAGAGGGTGCTTACAAATTTTTTTCGCTAAGACAAAAATTTTTTTCCGAAAACAAGGATTGGTTTTATACTTCTGGGTATAAAGCCAGCAAAATATTTTTTTTTCATCAAAACTAAAAATGGTCACCGGACATGGTTGTTCGATCTTATCTGAAAACGCCCTACTGCGTTTTTAGAGACTGCGCCATAACATATATTTTTTTCAGCGAAATTAAAAATTCGACCATTTGTGCCTGCACGATTTGAGATGAAACCACCCATATATATATATATATATATATATTATATATATAGTATATAAACAGGGTGTTTCACGAAAGGTGGACAAATTCGATATTGCGAAAACTAGGCGTCGCAACAAAAAAAAGCTTGTGTCGTTTTGGTCCTGGGCCAGGGGCGTATTTAGGAAAATTATTAAAGTCCGGGATAATTAGATTGTTAGTTATTTTTGGGGTAATTAACGTTTTAATATTGTGTTTAAAGGTATGGTTTTAATTTGAAAATTGCTCAGCATCATCGAAAAACAGTAAATCAATAAATTGCAGAACGATAGAAGACACGCGAAGCATTTTACGGCTTTCTGAAATACCGCACAAATTCGACGAGTTTTTCAGTTTCGTTTTGCTATCGGAGCGCATCTCGGCCTGGCGCACCGCGCCCCGTGGAGAGATAGACTGGATTGTTTCGTCCTACGCACAGGCAGGCCAGCACAGACTTGTGCCCGTTACTCCAAAAAACTAATTAATTACAATTACAATTACTTGGCCTAAAAAGTAGTGGATTACCGTTACAAATTACTCCTCGTAAAAAGTAACTGATTAATTACTTCGTTACTTTACTCAATTACTTTTGCGTTACTTTAAAGAAACGCAAAATACCTGCTATATCTACTGCGTGTTTGGGGGGGGGGGGGGGGATTTCGGGCCCCGTCAAAAATAAAACAGATTCACTACTATATCTACCGATTATTTTATGATAATAATTTTAGGAGGATGGATCTATAAATCTGTAAACGACTGGAACAGGTGTTCAATATAAAGGAATCTAGCGCTGTCCACCCGGGACAGAACTGAATTCCATGAACATGCGACGAATGCACATGGGCGGCGGTGGCACGCACACCATTCGAAATCTGGCATCGGCAAACTTTAGAATACGACTCTCCTGAATATGGGGATTTTCTATGGTTGCTGCATATTGCCTAAATAGGGGCTGGTTTAGCCACTAACACCAACTGGTTGTGAGACTTACATGCGGTACTTGCGTTTGGGCAGATTTCAAAGAGTCCCGCTTGTTGAAGGTTGTTATCCGGCCTTGACCCACTTGATCTTTTTTCTTGATCATCAAACTAATCAAAACCGAAACTTCACACGAAATATTAATCCACAATCTTTCAGCTAAGCTGAATTTTCCGTTTAGAAATTATTAAAAAAAAGCACAATTGTCAGTGAACAGCAGGCTTCAATGTATCCCACGCATCTACAGTCGCCTTACGCTGCCTTAACTCCTGAGTCCAAGTCAGCCACTGTTTATTCTCAGAAAACTCGGGCTGTGTTCCCTTTCCCTAATATGTCGGAGTACAAGTTCCCGGAGGCACAATCCGCTGACGAGAACCCAAACATTTCTTTTCTAGGAATATGGGTTCAGCTTCGAAATCCCAAGCCATTTTGGCTGTGCTCCCCGACCACCTTATCGCCTGCTGTCAAAACTTACTGTTTGAACTGACAGTAGTGTTGATGCTACATTTTTTTTTCTGTTCCAATAAGCTGCTGCCATCGCTTCCTTTATGTTTGTGCCTTACGCATCCGCTATTGCGAAGTCAAGTGACAGAAGTCACAAAGCTGGTTGGTCCTGCCAGTATTTAGCTTTCACAGCGCTGTCAAAGATGAACAGGGTCAGGGTTTCGTTACCTTTTTTTTTTTGTCTGCGGGGTGGGTGTGTGTAGGCGGAACATCGACAAGCAAAGGACGGTCTCATGTGACAAAAAAAAAATGCTGATTGGTTTTTGGGGGACAACATGCAGGGGGTGGGGCGGAAAGGAAGGGGGGCGAGCGGATGCACCACCGTCACAGTGTGCACGTTCGTACTCTTCACGACCCACACGCGACGGTTTTATGGGCCATTAGTTTTCCGCTCTTTTGTGCGCTCGAAGCAGTCCTTTCGTTTTCAAGTCTGAGCTTGTTGCCTTCATGTAGAAATTCGAATCCTCCCAGCCTGGCTGACCGTACGAACGAGTCCAGAAACGGGCTCTGTCTGGGCTGTCGCGGTTTCCGTGAATTCCTTTTCCTTGCCAGCACTCTCTTTGCGAGCAAACCCCCGTCTTGTGTTACCATGCTAAGAGCGCGAAAGCCGTTGAATCGCCCTTCTTCCACTCTATTTTTCCCTTTGACTGGGCGGAATAATTGTAACGAGTAATTTCAGTTACACGTTACTGAAAAAGTAATGAAATTAGATTACAAATTACATTTTCAAAAAAGTAACGGATTAATTACAAAATTACTAGAAAAGTAATTAATTACAAGTAATTCCGTTACTTGTAACGGATTACTTCCAAGTCTGGGCCAGCATTATTTATATGTATTTGTAAAGTGAATAAAAACCATTATATATATATATATATATATATATATATATATATGGATGATTTCATCTCCCATCATGCAGGTAAAAAGGGTCGAATATTTAATTTCGCTGAAAAGCAATTATATGCTATGGCGTCGTCTCTAAAAGCGCAGTGTCCACAAACCGCAAATTCGTTGGATTTTTTGTTCTCGACTTACGAATTTTAAAAGAGACCTTTTTAAGCACTCTGTGAGCAGAATTAAAAGTCTCTATTGCCATAAACTATTTTTTGGCGCTTTGCTTTTTTTTTTGTAAATATGTCCAAAACGCCTCCTCCGTTAATTATTGATGAAGTTTAACAATTAAATAGTTGCGATCTACTTGGGTTACATCAATATTTTTTATGTCTATGGGGAGCCCAAAGCACGCTCTGTATAGATATTATAAAATCACTGAGCTGTATAAGATGTCCTCTGCGGTACGTTTACGTTAATGTTGTGCTAAAACCAAAAAGTATCAATTTTGAATTCAATTTTCTCAAAAAGCCCTTTTTTCATTTTTTTTGTTACAATGTAGATATTGTCACGGGTTGTGACCAAAAGAACAATAAATAAACAGGAAGAAATAAACGTTTTATGTGGCAAACTTGTGCCCAAAACGAAAAGGAAATAGAATATAACAAAAGAGCGCATCGAGCGTCGAGGTCGTCGAGGTCGGCGTAACAGCAGGATCGAACGCTGGAGCGAGACTGACTCCGCTTGTCATGCGAAAGCCCTTATGTATCCGCGTGGGTTTCTGGATCATTCGGCCTAGAACTTTCGGTGCTTAGAACATTCGGAACTTGATCAGACGAGAATGTTCTCGAACTTACGAGAAGACCAAGTTGAAATAAATGAAAGCAACAGGAATCGGACCTACACCTTTCGCGCGACAGTCAAGCGCGGTAACCTCTCGGCAACGAACGGGCTTGCTCGCCAACGCGCGTGGCATAATTTCCTTTTTTAAAAACGCATCGTCTCGATGCGGAGTGCAGGAAACCAAATACAGAAAACAAACAGAAATAATGGCAAACTACGAAGACTTGTGCAACCCAATCCTATCGAGCGTATTACAAAACATAATTCAAAGTCATATCGATCGTAGTGCGGCTCGAGGCGCACGACGTGGGTGACCTGCAGTTGTGGAGGGCGGCGTGATGAAGTCCGTGTTTCGTCGGGCATCACCTCGTAGTTCAGATCCCCGAGTCGACAAAGCACTTTGTAGGGTCCAAAGTAGCGCTTCAGGAGTTTCTCGCTGAGACGCCGGCGGCGAATTGGTGTCCACACCCAGCAGTCTCCGGCTGGAAGTGGACGTCCAGACGACGAAGGTTGTAGCGGGCAGTGTCGACACGTTGTTGGGCTTTAATCCGAAGTCTGGCGAGCTGACTGACTTCTTCTGCACGTTGGGCAACCACCTGGGTGTCGGCGCTTGCGTCGATTGCCGTTTCGTGTGGTAACATAGCGTCCAGCATTGTCGTTACCTTGCGCACATGCACCAGTTAAAAGGGTGTCATCCAGGTGGTCTCTTGTGCGGCCATGTTGTAGGCAAATGTTACGTACGGCAACACCTCGCCCCATGGCTTGTGCTCCACGTCGATGTACATGGAGATCATGTCGGCGATGGTCTTGTTTAGGCGTTCCGTCAGCCCATTAGTCTGCGGATGGTACGCTGCAGTTCGCCGGCGGTTGGTGTGACTGAGACGGAGGATATCCTGCATTAGCTGGGCCATGAACGATAATCCACGATCTGTAATGAGGACTTCGGAGGCGCCGGGCCGGAGGACAATGGACTCGATGAAAAACTTGGCGACTTCAACAGCCGTACCTTATGGAAGGTCTTTAGACTCGGCGTACCGTGTGACATAATCGGTCGCGACGATAGTCCATCGGTTTACTTGCGTCGATGGTGGGAATGCTCCAAGTAAATCCATTCCGATTTGCTGGAATGGGGCAGATGGCGGCACAATAGGCTGAAGAAGTCCTGCCAGTCTCGTCGGTGGTTTCTTTTGTCGTTGACACTCGTGGCAAGATCGGGTGTGGTGGTGGGCTGTCTCCGCAAACTTGGGCCAGTAGTAGTTTTCGCGTATCCTGGCAAGAGTCGTGCTGTAGCCAAGGTGTCCCGCTGTCGGGTCATCGTGGCAGGCTTGAAAAATTTCGTCTCGAAGACTGAAAGGGATCCCCAACAGCCACGCCGTGTTGTTGTCACTGAAGTTCTCCTTGCAGAGCACATGCACCTTGTCGGATGAAGAAGGTTGACAGTGTTCGTACGAAAACTCGGGGAACGGCGATTCCTTGTATCTCTAAGTGCTCAATGAGTGCTCGCAGCTCAGGGTCGTCTCGTTTGAGTGCTGCCATGTTGCTGATATTCAGGGCGCCGAGGAAACACTCATCGTCGTCGTCTTTGGTGCAGGCAGGACCGGCCTCGACTGGGGCCATTGACAGGCAGTCGGCGTTATTGTGCTTCCGACCGGACGTGTACACCACGGTCATGTTGAGCTCCTGCAGGGAGCTCAACATGACCGTGGTGGCTCCACTGGGCGAGGCGTCCAGAGGGGTCCTTCAGATTCGCGAGCCAGCAGAGCGAGTGGTGGTCTGTGACCACGTGAAAGGGACTTCCATACAAATATGTGAGAAACTTGGTTATTGCCCAGACGACAGCGAGGCACTGCTTTTCAGTCGTTGAGTAGTTCTTCTCCGCGTTAGACAGCGTCCCATTTGCGTATGCGATGACTCGCTCTGCCCTGTCCTGCATTTGGACTAGTGCCGCTCCCAGTCCGGTGTTACTGGCGTCGGTGTGGATCTCTGTTTCAGCAAACTGGTCGAAATGGCCAAAAATCGTTGGTGTCGAGAGTCTTCGTTTGAGGTTGTCGAATGACCACTGGTGTTCTTCTGTCCACTCGAACTTTACTTCGTCCTTCGTAGGGTGCGTCAGCTGTGCGGACAGCTTGGCGAAGTCTCGAACAAAGCGCCTGTAGGAGGCACAGAGTCCAAGAAATCTTCTCACGGCCTTCTTGTCAAACGGCAGAGTAAACGCAGCTGCAGCGTGGGTCTTCTAGGGGTCAGGGAGAACACCTTTGTTGTTCACGACGTGGCCAAGGAACTTTCGTTCCCCATAGGCGAACCGACACTTTGTTGGCTTGAGTGACAGGCCGGCTGTCTTGATGGCTTGAAGCACGGCTCGAAGTCCTCTCAGGTGCTCGTCTAAATCTTGTAAGAATACCTGCCAGCACGGTGTCCACGATACTCTGGAAGGTAGCTGGTGCTGTACAAAGTCCGAACGGCATCACTTTGAACTCATACAGTCCGTCGGGAGTGACAAAGGCAGTTTTCTCGCGGTCGCGTTTGTCGACTTTAATCTACCAGTAGCCACTCTTCTGGTCCATCAACGAAAATATCAAGACTGGCGCAGTCGTTCCAGCGTATCGTTGATGCGGGGGAGCGGATACACGTCCTTCTTAGTCACAGCTTTCAGTCGACGATAGTCTACGCAGAACCTCAGAGTTCCGTCCTTCTTTACAGGGACGACTGGAGACGCCCACGAACTTCTTGAGAGTTGAATGATGTCGTCGTCGAGCATTTCCTGGACCTGATCTTGAATCACCTTCCTTTCCTTTAAGGAGACTCTGTACGGTGACTGGTGGACAGGGAGCGCGTCGTCGTCGGTAACAATGCGATGTTTCGCCATAGGTGTTTGGCGAACTTTCGATGACGTGGCAAAACAGTCACTGTATTCGGCGAGGAGATCAAGCAGTTGCCGGCGCTTAGGAGCCGGGAGCTCGGGGTCGATTTTCGAGCTGCGGCGGCGACGTGTTCTGGTGGGACGACGAGGTTTCCTCAGGCATTGCGGTGACCACGGCTGGCGCCTGAAGCTCTTCGACGTGACCTACGGTGGTAACCTTCGTTAGGTGCTGTGGCTCCTCTCGAAAGCTTGGCACGAGAACCGTTGTACGTCCTTCTAGGAGATCCATTAGGCCTCGTGCAACGCTAATTCTTTTTTGCAAGGAGCACTTAGATGCTGCCTTCCAGAAGAGCTTCACCAGGCATAGCTGCGTCGGTCATGACGGTTATAAAAACACTCGACCGCGGCGGCAGGTTCACACGGTTGGCAATAACTCGGATCGCGGTTGACGTCGTGTTGGTCTCCACCGGCGGCAGAACAGGCTTTCGCAGCGTCAACTGGTTTTCCCCGAGGTCGATGAGGGCGCCATATTCGCAAAGAAACTCCATTCCGAGTTTAACGTCCCTCGAACAGTCTTGCAGAACGACGAACTTGACAGGGCACGTCTCACCGTGGATCTCGACGCGAGCAGTGCACCTCCCAACTGGTGTTATGAGGTGCCCACCGGCGGTTCGTATTTGAGGGCCTTCCCACGATGTTGAAACTTTTCGCAAGCGGCGAGAGAGCCTCCCACTTAAGACTGAGTAGTCTGCACCGGTGTCCACGAGTGCTGATCCGTCGTGGCCATGGATAATAACTAGGGGTGTGCGAATATTGAAATTTTCGAATACGAATCGAATACGAATAAGACAAAAAACGGGCTTCGAATATCGAATCGAATATCGAATACGTGTCTAGTAATAAAAAATTGCAAAACAAGAAGTAACAGCACGTTTTATTGCCTTTTTAAAATAAATCGACGCAACTGCATTTTACTGGGCTGCAGCAGGATAAAGATACTTCTAGTAATGCACTCCTTACAAATTATCGTGTAGGGAAATTAACTGCTCAACGTGTTCAAAAAGTGAGCGCTCTCTACGCACCGTGACATTTCCGCCATTAGGGATGCCCTTTCACTCGGGAAACCTGAGACATTTCGCTAAAGTTCGAAGAAGTACCATATACCTTGGAAGTACGACTCACTGATCTCTATGACAATTGCTGGATCGCGCTTCCCCGCACCGAAAATGAGGCCACCGTCGGCCATCTTACGAGATATGCTCTAGCGCTGTCAAGCCTAGACAGTTACCATGGTTACCGTGTGTAGGTCACGTGAAAACAGAGGCAAAGGTCAAGTGGCCGCCGCCTTGACAACCACTTCAGCGGATCTCGTAAGATGTCCAACCGGTGGCCTCAATCGCGCAATGGGCTCGAAGCGGGGAAGCGCGATCCAGCAATTGTCATAGAGATCAGTGGTACGACTTATGGACAGTGTTGCCCGGCTGCTACGGGAATATTTCGAATTTTGGGAAACAAATAATTTAGAAAGTAGTTTATTTTATACGAGTATTTTATAAAATCGTTAACAATGTTTACACCATATAAAAGCAAAAACATGTGCTTTTAACGGTTTTATTAGTCATTAATGTGAACCAGTGATGCAAATAAACCTAACGAATATTGCCCTTTTCCTCCGCCAGGTGAAGTCAACTAGTATTTTTTTTTTTTTTTAATTTTCGCGCATGCGCTCAAAAGTCGAACTTGAGTCGAACCTTTGTCGAACATCACGTTGAAAGTTCGAAAAAGTCAAACTTGGTCGAAAGCGAACATGGGCAGGTTTACGACGTCCCTAGTTTTGACTGCGCAGGAGTGGCAGGAGTTGTTGTCGATGGCGATGCAATGTTCTGCTCGCACCTAACTCTCTCTTTTTTTTCTAATTTTTAAACGTTTATATTAGATAACACTCTCGAGATTTATTTTATATTTATATTTCACTGTCAAGGTTTATTTTATTCAATCAATTCATAGAACGCGCAATTACATCACATATTGCCTTAAAAGTGCCACACAAAAAAGGCTTGGTATAAAAGAAACCGAAACTGATCCTGTCTTGCTGCCGTCAGACAGATAGAAAGGGAGCAGACCGATAACGCACGCATCATACGCCTTTCTCAGTGAATAAACATATTCATAGGGGAATGCGTGGCAGGCAGATTATTCGTTACTTTCTCGAATATTCGCAGTTTGTGCGAATATTCGCCGTTTTTCCCGAATATTCGGCCAAAGCCGAATATTCGGGAACTTTCGAATATGCAATTTTCGAATCGAATACGTTTCGAATAAGAAAAATATTCGATTCGTATTCGAAATTTCGAATATTCGCACACCCCTAATAATAACGTTTAGGTTGTTGGACACCGAAGCAGGAGCGTCGTTGCGATGCGCAGCGTCGGGAGAGTGGGAACGCTCCGTCGTTCTTGGAGGCTCTTTACTTCGTTCGTCTTCGGCAACGCCACCTCCAGGCGTTGCCGCACTTAGTTTTCCTGGCGACGCAGGGGAGACAGGCTCTCCGGCGGGGTCGTGGCGCTGGAGACGCTGAACGTCTTGGCGACGGTGAGCGAGATTCACGGCGGAGAGGCGGTGCTGAGGATGGCGAACGTTGAAGGTACTCTTCGATGTCGTGAGGGCGTTCGTAGTACATCGGGCGTGGGTTGTTCGGGTGGAACCCACGCAGCCCAAGTCGGCGGTAGGGGCATCCACGATAGATGTGGTTGGCTTCCCCGCAGTGGTAGCAGAGCAGGTGTCGGTCGGCCGTTCGCCATAGGTCGGTTTTTCTTGACGCAGATGGTTCTCGACGTACATGTGCCCGATCTTCCTGGCGTCGGGGATACTGCGGCTCGGGAGGCTCACGTCGGGGGGCCGCCATGTACGGGCGCGGGGCTGGTGACGTTCGTCGGACCATTGAGGCATAACTAAGAGCGGGCTCCTCCGGTGCTGCTACGGTGACAGGAGTCTCCGACTTGAAGGCTCGGTGAACCTCCTCTCGCACGACTTCGGCGAATGAGAGAGAAGACGGGAGATCTGCAACTGGTAGGATCTTGCGGAGCTCTTCCCGGACGATATCCCGGACGGTCTCCCGAAGGCTGTCGACACCGCTGGCATTCAGGTCCAGTAGGGAAGCTGCGACGGTTGGAGCAGTAGGCGCGCCGGCGAGTTGGTGGTAGTGGATTGCTCGGGCCGTCAGTGCGCGCTCGATGTTGGTGGCTTCACGCACAAAAGCATCGACGGTCGTCGGGAGATTGCGGACCAGGCCTCCGAAAATTTCTGCCTTGACGCCACGCATGAGGACTCGAAGTTTCTTTTCTTCGGCGGCCTCCGGATCGGCTCGGGCACTTACACGCAGGACATCCTCAACAAAGCTGGTTACGCTTTCGTTGGGGCCCTGCACCCTTGTTTGAAGAAGGTCCTCTGCTCGCTGTTGACGGTGGTGGTTAATGAACGTCCGCTTCAGTTCGGTGACGCAGGACTCCCATGTAGTGAAGGAGGCTTCGTGGTTTTCAAACCAGTGCCTCGCAGTGCCTTCAAGCGAGAAGTAGAGGTTGTGAATTCACTGCTCAGTCGTCCATCCGTTGTGGCGGGCTACACATTCGGTGTGTCGCAGAAAGTCCTCTATGTCCTCATGGGCCTCCCCGTGGAAAGGTGTCGGAATCTGGGGTGCGACGGGCAAGACAACGACGGGCGGGGTGGTCATGGTCGGGATCTTCTTTTTCCGGTCTTGGGCAAGAGACCCGATTCGGGAGTCTGACCTCTGGTACGCGGCTTCTTCGGGCTTCGGCGTCTTCGGCGAAGGGTAGCCTTCCGGGGCTGATCACGTCGCTTGAACGGGATGTCTTTGGAGGGGTATGCTGAAGGGACATGCGTTACCCCGCACCTCCACCAAAAATGTCACGGGTTGTGACCAAAACAACAATAAATAAACAGGAAGAAATAAGTGTTTATTGTGGTGAACTTGTGCACAAAACAAAAAGGAAATAGAAGATAAAAACAGAACTTCGCGAGCGTCGAAGTCGGCGTACCAGCAGGATCGAACGCTGTGGCGAGACTGACTCCGCTCGCCTTGCGGAATCCCTTATGTTCGCTGGTGGGTTTCTGGATCATTCGGCGTAGAACTTTCGGTGCGTAGAACATTCGGAACTCAATCAGACGAGAATGTTCTCGAACTTACGAGAAGGTCAAGTTGAAAGAAGTAAAAGGACAGTCCGCTAACTGAAATCGACACTACACCTTCCGCGCGACAGTCAAGCGCGGTAACCACTCCGCCACGCACACACTTGCTCGCCAACGCTCGTGGCAATATGATAGTTGTCTACTCGAAAAGCACGTCGAGAAAGTGTGTATTTTGTTTGTATGTTTTATTTTTAAGCATCAATATTGTAGAGAAACGTGTTTTTACGGCACAAAACGGACCTACAAATTGCGCGTCTTCACAAACTTGGAAATGTTCTTGCCTTTTTTCAACGTTCTCATATAAGAATGAAGAAGTTCCACCTTGTTCTATTTATTGCTCATTTAAATTTTATCATAGGCGGCAAGCTGCATTGGAGCAGTTTGAAATAGAAAGCAACACTTCTAAACAGACCATCTGGTGTCGTCAGAGGTCGTATTTATTCGGGACCCTCATTGACGTGCATGAACGTCCCGCCCTTTCGAAGCCGGCAAATGCCCACGACCTTTCGCGCTCGTTGTGTTAGGACGTCCCGTTAGAGAAAAGCGCGCAGCGAACCCTGTGGCACGAGGAGTGAAATGGTACGAATGTGGCGTTGACGAGGCGAACAGTGACGGCTACCCAGGAGGAGTCAACCAGTCAGAGTATTGCAGAAGTGAAAGCAAAGGAAGTGTTGCCCGAGAGGATTAGGACACCACGGCCTAACACTATAGGCAGTCAACAACAGTTCTGCCGGCCAAAACAACGCCGCGTGCGTGCTGAAACCGGCGGCGCGGGACCACAATCCCGCAGACGCACACACGAAGATGGGCCGGTTCCAACATAGATGTGAGCAAATCTTGAAACCAGCCATCCGTGCACGTGTGAAACGATACCGCGTATTTGGCCAAGCTTCGAGCGCCCTATCCTTGAAACGGCCGTGCTCTATTTATCTCAGCGGGGATCCGATAGCACTGAAGGGTTATCTCTTTTGGACACAGCAAAGCCCGGAGACTAGTTGGGTCGAAGTCAGCCTCCTTGTTAACTATAACCGTTTGTGAAGAGTGGTCGTCTCCTGTGATGAAAAGTAAGCGCCGCCTGACGTGTTCTTCCGAAGAAGTCGAGGGCAAAGAGGAAGTTTGAGTTACTACAGGAACTACCTCGAAAGCTCCTCTCCCGATATGGAGCTCGAGGCATGTTACGTCTCGGTTGCATTCTCGCACATAAAACTCGCTGCTCAAATCTATTCTTCACTCTGCTCCGCACAGCCGTTGTGGCTGTACGGAACAGAGTGAAGAATAGATTCGAGCATCATCTGGACTCCGTCATCCTGCCAGGCTTCAGTGTCGTGGGGCTGGACTCGGCGTCGGTCAGTTAAGACTTTTTTTTTATTTCGTGTGTGTCTCTTCGCCCCCCTGAACATTGTTTCTCGGGTTCGGTTCCGCTGAACAATTTTTTGGAATGTTTTCTTACGAACTGTTTGCTATCATTGTTTACTTGTTGGGTTTATTTAGTCATGGCGTAGCGGCCCGACGGTGCTGTTGAGAGCGTGTTCCCACGCATTTGGTTGCGTCCCTTTTGAGGGAATTCCCATAGGAGTTCGTTTTTGTTCTCACCATGTGCGGCTGAGTTTTTCTGTCTTGATTACAATTTTTTTGTTTTTTGTTTTACCTTTACGTGTCGTCTACTTCTTTGTCTGACTCTACACCAGGCATGGACCTATGGCCTTGCCACCGGTCAAACGTAAATCCTTTATTCTTTTAACGCAATTTTCTTTATGATGTGAGTTGGGTAATTTTATTCTTATTCATTTATTTTTATTTCGAACCCCTTTCCATGACAATCTCTTCGTGTGTTTCGGACCGTTTCGGTGTCTTCACCTTTGTGTATTACGGAAGTAAAAGGCCATTCCCTGGTGATCTGTGCGATGTGCGGTGAACAAACCTTAGCGTTTGGTTTCGGAAAGAATTG
Source organism: Ixodes persulcatus (assembly GCA_013358835.2). Classification (NCBI taxonomy): domain Eukaryota; kingdom Metazoa; phylum Arthropoda; class Arachnida; order Ixodida; family Ixodidae; genus Ixodes; species Ixodes persulcatus. Next base: position 20,433 of record JABSTQ010001928.1, read on the forward strand.
TATATAATATATTAATTATGTGGTGACTTTCTATGTCTTAGTAATATGACAGAACAGCTAGTCATGCTAGTTTACAGTGAAATTTTTATAAATCGCAACAATGCAACGCCTGTGCCCCTTCGATATTGAAAGTCTACTAGGCCTGCTGATTTGATTAGATATTTTGCTCGTGGTTTCCCGCTCCTATCAAAACATAACTAACTATTCAATACCACAAATTGCGTTTATAATTGATTACAAAACGCAAACAAAAATGCAAGAACACTTTTTCACACTTCGTAGAAACGCACCGGTCGCTATGAGTGACTTTTGTCTTGCAAGACGAATACGTCTTTTTTTTCAATATTGAGGCTTAAATATAAAACATAGAAACAAATTATACACTTTCTAGACTTGCATTTTAAGTAGACAACTTTAATATCTACGTTGTAACAAAAAAAAAGTTTTTTTCAAGAAAATCGACCTCAAAATATATACCTTTTGGTTTTAGCATTCGCTATGCTAGGAGTTTATTGTATGTATTACAACATGTACGCCGAAAGGCTCGGCTTCATCAGGAGATGGCATCTCCTGACGAAGCCGAGCCTCTCGGCGAAACTTTCATAATACAAACAATAAACTCCAAGCATAGCAACTACGCAAGTACGGATCTCTTACGAGGGGCGTTCATAAAGTTCGTATTATTGTCACGAAGGAATAGAGATTCAGCAATCAAACTGGAGTAGGAGTTGAGACTTTTTCTACATGTTCGCCACCAAAAGTTACCCACTTTTCCCAGCGATGCACCACATGCCGGAGGCCATTCTTATAGAACTCCTTGTCTTGAGTGTTCAGAAATCGCTCCACATCAGCGATCACTTGGTCGCCGTCCTTGAAATGATTTCCTCTTATTTGGCCACACTGGAAGCGTCTGTGCCATTAAACCAAAAGTGTCGCAAACTGGAACGTTGTCCCCGAACAACGCTCCTAGATTGGAATGAATATCCTTGGCATTGCTTCCCTTCAAATGAAAAGAAAGGGATCACTGCATGTGCTTGGCACCGACGGGTGCTGCCATTTTTGTTTCGTCCCCCTAGCGGCGTTTCGAGCTACTATAACAATCGATGTTTATACTGTGCGGAAACTAGAGGGACGCGCGCTCATGTTGATGCCTGTTTTGTTCCGTTTCCTTTAATTTTTGTACCAATAATACGAACTTTATGAACGCCCCTCGTACTTATATATCTATCTATAAATATATATATATATATATATATATATATATATATATATATATATATATATATATATATATATATATATATATATATGGCGGGCAGCGACGCAGACGACAGGGGTTCAATAGCGGGGTGTGTTTGGCGTTCGTATTGATAGATGGTGATAGATGGCGTCGGGAGCAGCGTCTGAAGGTGCAGCCGACCAGGGAAAGATAGCAGACGACACGCAGACAAAATCCATTGGCAGCAAAAGCGCCGCCGTTATGCAGACGCGTTTTTTTACTTTAAGTATTGCGTTTATTGTCTGCATTTGTTTTTCAACCGGAGGTGCATTTCAAAAGGATTATGTTCATTTTAATAAACCACAGTGGTCGCGAGCCGTCGCGATAAGCAGGTAGCGCCATCTATCAGTACGAACGCCAAACACACCAGCTACTGAATTCCTGTCATCTGCGTCGCTGCTCGCCGTAGACCCTGGCAAGTTTCTTGGCCTTATTTTTTAAAGAAAGAGAGCTACGCTGTGTAATTTTACAAGAAAAAACCGACCTGTGAAATACACCTTTGACGAAAAGATTAGATTGCTACGTGCAGGCGTCGATTTTTACGGTCCATTCTAAATCAAGCCGGGTGACTTGAACCACCCTATATATATGTATAGTGCAATTTTTTAAGATCAACAGATTAAAAACGCAATAGATAGGCCGATGCCGTTTTCACAGGATAATTGTGGAGCTCGGCGGACATTAGATTAGTAAATAAACGTCACAGTACGTTGTCGAATTAACTTTTGATTGACAGTGTGATTGACCATGTTGAATTTTCAATTTTAAAGGGGCTATGTATAAACTCTAGCCCAACTGAAACAATTTGCGAAATGGCGACGAGTTTTGGCTTATTCATAGCTAAAGGTCTGCCTTCGTCGCCTGATTCAAAACAGCGCGCTGGACAGAGCGCGGGATGTTATGCTTACGTAGTCGCTTCAGACGCACCGTTTGAAGTATGATGCTGGAGCATCCACCAAAGGCACGCTGTCAAAAGTGTGAAAGTTTGTTTATGCTGAATGCGACAGCACTTTATGAGGGTTGTAACTTCACTAGAAAATTAAATAATGCATGGAACTCCAGTATGAGAAGTTCGCACTAACACAAACAAACATGCCATCACCGACATGCCATGTCAAAACCGCTAAGTCACTCTCCACTTTCACCGTCCCTGCCGCGCGAGGTTCTTGAATCGGGGGAAGAAAGTGAAAAATTTGATAAAGAAATATCTCAAAGCCCCTTGCTGTTTCATGAATAGTTTTGATTGGGATAGGCTCTAATAATGACTGCCTCTAAAACAGCAATAGTAAGAAAGGTCATTTACGGATTTCAGTTAATTAATAAAAATGTTGCCACGGTTATCCTACCATGTAATGTCATCCGAGTCGCACGACACTCTGAAGACTGCATCAGCGTGCAATGAGCCCTTTTTTGCTAAAAACGTGTTGATTAAAAATTATCACCGGGTATAGCTGACATAATGTGACAAAGGGATGCTTCATTTCTCATTTCACTGCAGACCACGTCGTCCAAAAGTTCCCTGGGGAAACGACCGGCACTGTCAGAGCATACTTACGTTACAAATGCAACATGTACTATGGCCCTAAAAAAAGCACACATAGAAAGGTTAGCTACATTGTACGCCATGGAAAGTAGCGTTATCTAATTTCTCAATAATTATTTTAGCTAGTTATTTCTACTATATTTACCAATTGAAAAGTCTACTTTTATTGCAAAGATAGCTTTTATTTTCCCTCAGCTGTATTTGTTACCTTTATTGAAGAATAAACGTTTACTGTAAAACAACTGTTAGCACCATTCGGAAGCTAGACGATCGAGGGCAATTGCCCCAAGTGTTTGATGCTGCTGATGCAAAAGCATGCACATGCCTTTGTTTTCAAAGTGGACCACCACTTGCGTGCTGCAACATAGGCTAGTAGACAAATTACGTTTGCAGGATAATCCAGAGTTTTTCTAATGCAGGTCTCAGCGCACTATACGCTGTTTCAGATATCTGCATCCACAGCAAGCAAAAGGACAGGAGACAAAGGAAACCACGGCTAATAATGGGAGCATAAGATGCTCCACCTTGCATAGTCACATGCAGCGCAAACCAACTTCTGAACCGCATAAGCAAAGTGGTGTTATGAATGGAAGCTCGCTCTGAAATTGGCTGGAGAAATCGGCGCCTTCATGCAACAACCTCAAGCTTTCACCGAAAGTGTTTCATGGTGTCGATTTATCTAGCAAAACTCTAAGACATCGCAATTTACGTGAAAAGAGCTTGACAATTGCAACAACGAACACGCCAACACAGTCGATCGAGAGTTCCACACTGTAAAAAATCGACGTAAATTTTACGTGTCTTTCCCTCGCCAAAAAAGACTAGCACGCTCATTTTCAAAATACGAGGTTGCCCTCATTATTTATTTGCCGCGAGAGCCGACCCTTCCAGAAAAGTCGAAATCCCAGGAGTGCAACCATGCGCAGATGAATCAGAATATCCTTGGCGACGAAGTAGAAATTGCTTGAGATAATTTTGGTTTTACCCCTTTCAGTCACTGTGTCTCCGTATGTACACGCAATCGTTTTAGCCTTTTTGTTCGCGCTAGAAGCCATAAATGACACCTCGCGCTGCTGCGGCTTATACTTGAGACATTTTTAGCCATTATGTGGCGCCATCTAGTACCAGGAGCTCGAAGCATGAATAAAATCACGCATTCAAGATGGACGCCTCTATGTTTTATCGAAGCTCCGGTGAGCGCCTGTTCAAATTTGGATTCTGAATGAGTATCATCGTTCCCCGAGACATAAGAGTGCCGTATTTTAATAGAAAAACATATTCTCTTCCATAAAATACCAAACACGAGCTTGGCACTAGTCATATCAGGTGAATACCAAAACACGCCCATGAGCGTGCACAAGCGTACACAACGTGACTCAATCAGTACTGCGGGCTTTGACTCAGTGCACAGACCCAGGCAGGCTCTATTCGTGCACGAAAATTGAATTGTTTGTATTTTTGCCGACAGCCATCAAGAAACACGCAAGAAAAAAAAATGAAAGACATCAGTGTGTGCAGCTGAAGCGATATTTCTTGCGATTACCGACGGCAATGTGTCTGAGCCAGAACGCGGTGCCGCAAGGGTGACGTCTTTCTGCGCATCAGTTCCAAAAATTACTGTTTTTTTTCTCTACCACAACCCATGACGTCACTTTTGATGACTAAGAACTGCATGCAACAGATGTTTTTGAGTAATTGAATACATTTGTTTGACCAGAGTTTAGCCCATAAAGGTGGCCTTGAGTCACACTGTGTACATATGAGCACGCATCCTCAATTAATTAATATAATTCAAAAAGAGCCCAAATTTGTGTATTTCAAGTCATGAGGCTAGAATAATGAACTTCTGTAAAGATAAAAAATTTTGAACTACAATTTTGAAATTCGTGACCGAAAGGGTTACACTGAAAAAAAAAAAAACACTAAAGTTTAGATAAAACCTAAGATTGACTAAATGTTTGTTATTTTTTTACAAAATTAATATAGTGACATTATTATTATTAATATATATTGATTTGCTTAGTTTTGTCTTCGAAAACACAAAGAACAGAAAAAGAGAGTTTTGAAAACTGCGCAAGACCATCGTTATTGCAATGAGCGTCCGTTCGGCCGCCGTTGGAGTTTCGGAGGCTTCGAACATCGCTTCTTTTTTTACGTTTTAGCCGTTTTAGCGGATATTTTAGATATCTTACTTACAAATACCGTGTTCAAGAACAGCAAGCGATTACTGAGAGCTGGGAGACGCTGCGTCTTACCAACGCATTAAGTGGCGGACAGTCATGGCCGACTGGTGCAAGCGCCGGTGAGGAAGTTTCTTTTGTTTCTGCGTAGTGCGCCGCTGTTTCAAACTTTGTCGTGTACCGTGTGCTTGCTAAGCTATGCTTGATTCTAACTATGCTCTACCCGGTGTTATTTTGTTATTTGAAAAGAGCGTATCTTCAAAATTTATGTCTCTCTCCGCAGAGTGGGAAAGATTCGCGTGCGGCGGAACCGAGGGCCAGCCGAGGGCCTGTTCTGGGCGCCGTCCTATGACGCTCGCCCGACGACGCTTTTGCGGAGCGTTCGAGTGCAGTCTGACGGCAGGTCAAGCAATCACAGGTCATGCTAGTTCTGACGTGTGGTCCCAACAGCCTCTCGCCAACGGTTTGTTTCATAAAGCGGGAGCGAGAAAAACGTTTCGAAAGCCAGCAGTATGATTTCTTGCCTGCGCTGATGCCTGTGCCGTAGAGACCCGCGGTCTCTTTGCGTATGCCGAAGCGGCACGCTTTCCACGTTTACGGTTGTGTGATGTAAATAAAGTGAGTTTGGATGTCCCGCTTTTTTAGTGGCGGCGAAAGCAACTACAAAAAGCAAAGCAGTTAGAAAAAGCCAAAGCGTGAAAAAATGCTAAATTGACCTCAATATTCGATGGAGCTGAAAGACCACCAACGTACCAACTCGCCCAGTTGTTCTTTGTCAAAGAATAATAGCCAATAGTAATATTATAAATAAATGCCAGCTTTTAATTGGTTACAAATTTGTAATTGATGCTCTAGTGCTTTTATGATATCAGGTAATGTGTAAACGTATAGGATAGTTCATAGCAACCATTTATGTCCGACCCATTATATTAAATATTTTCTCTAAAAGCTTGATGTTATATAAGAAAAATATCATCATAAATTAGGCCGCACCACTGAATGTGTAATAGCATGTGACTTGTATGTATGTTCTCAGCAAAAGAAAAGGATGCATTCAAAAAGGGCCGATCATTTTGTTTCCTCTGTGTTAGAGCTTCTTTCAGGTACACGCGAAATGTGGGTGTTTACGTCTAAAAGAGTGGAATTGGCATTTCCCCCAGGGCTGCAGGCCTGACTCAGTTTGGCTACCAGGTTGCAACCTATGGGAACCCGGGGAACTGCATCACAAGAGTAAAAAAAAACGTCCGCCCACTGATCTCTATTATGGGTGGCTGAATGGTGCATCGAGCAGACAGGTATAAAGCCACCGGAAGTAAGCGGCCTGTCCTGATAGCGAGCGCTTGGCAGGCTTTTCAACTCTCCCAAGTGCTGGTTCGAACCGCGTTCAGGGCGCTGGGTTTTTTCTTGTCATTCCAAGAGAGCCTGCTTGTTGCGGAGTAACAGTGCATGCGGACCCGAAAAGTCTCCTGGGAGGCCATTTGATGTAAAAATTTCGAGATTCTATTTTGTCAAAAAGTGCGTATGTCCCACGTTCAAATGTCTTATTCTTGGGATTTCATCCAGAACTAATCTCTGCAGCGCACTGGCACATGCGGAGAAGCGCACTGAACAAAGCGAATCCATCGCAATGGTGACTATGCGAGCGCTTTCAAAGGTTTGAATGGCATAAACGACTTTATTTTTGCGAGCTCAATATTTCCTACATTTCATGAAGCGTTAGTGTTGGGAATACTTTGCAGGTACAAAAATTCGCAATCAGGAGTAATGTTCAATGCATTCGTATCCATGGGGGTACTTTTTTGCATGACCAATTCTAAGCAATTTCGATAAACTTGCAAAAACTAAACCTTTGCCAAAATTAAGTCGTTTACAGTAGTAGAATTAATCTTGAAACCAATAATGAATACCTTAATATACTAAAATTCTAAAATAAAATTTTAATATTAGCACAGCCCTGAAAATGGCCATTCTCGGATGTTTTCGTTGTGGCCTTCATCAATTCATATGTGCTTAAAATGTAGCAGCTGCAACCTTGAATCTGGAAAAGGCTATTGTTTGTCACACAGTTTCTTTATGGTGCCTAAGATTTGAGGTAATAAATGTTGTGCCCTGCAATTAACACTATTACCTGTAGCATAGTCCTAGGCTTACAAAGAAGGCACACCACCAATGTCTGACATATCAGGCTTTCAGAAATGCTATAATCCGATTTTCCTCACCCTTGTGTCAGGATGAAGTTGTTACTTTCTTGCCTTCCTCACATAGTGGTCCTTTGAGCAAGTTATGTGATGTTATATCATAGGGTGGCATAGGGTAATTTTCTCTTCTCTTTTACGCAGAATGTAATGGCACACCATCGTCACAAAGGAGAGTGTACTCGGAAACTTGAATAAAGTGATAAGTAGGATTTCAATTTGTCTTATCAATTACGTGAAGAACACTGATCGTAATGTTTGTATGCTACACATACAAACTTTCAGTTGAAAAATGCAATGCACCTTTTCTTTATTGCTTCTCTCACACAGTTTCAGAAGACGCTGGTACGTCATTTTCACGAGGAATGTTTGGAAATAGAGCTGCGAAAGATTTCCTCCTAATGTTTACGTACATAGCCGCAAATCATAATGACGACTCTCTTCGTCAATGTTGGAAAACGGCAGCACATTATTTTCACGACGGAAGGTTTGGAAATGATTCAATTGCCATTTTCACGTTCATGCTCGCAACTTAAAACTGCGGTGCCTCTTTTTTTTACAACTTTTTCCCACATACTTTTATAACATGATTGCACGTTATTTTGACGAGAAATGGTTGGAAATAGAGCTGTCAAGACTTTCCTCGTAAATTTCCTGACTCATTTCTAAGAGTGCATCTCCCGACGGTGGCGCCTCTGCATTATCATCAATTAAGTTGTCACCGGTGCTTCTTAACATTTCACGAGAATAGAGCTATATGTCATGAAATTTCACAAGTTGGAATCCAGCCGTTCATAGAATCACCATTGAAAAGTCGGGTTTTGAAATGCAGGCGCCGTTTTTTCTGGCCAATTTTAGACCGTTCTTTCCATTCAGAACGCCCGACATACACGGCGTCTCAGATACCTTGCACGGTACTTAAAAAAAACACCGAAGCGCTCTGCAGGCGTGCCGTGAAATCAACTGTCGTTAGCAAGCGTCTTCCTAAAGTGCACAGATTTGTTTATTGCGCCTGGTTATCTAAATAACTAAGATTAATCAGCTAACCTTTCAAATATTCTTTTAAGGGCCAAGATGTCAATTGTAAAGTTGCAGGGCGCATTGAGAAACACCCGATTAAAGTGTTTTCAAGATATTACGCCTTCGTGTTTTTTTCCGGCCTTCAAAGAACGCACATTCGCGGCGCGCCCGCGCGCCGTGGTTGGGGAAGCGAGTTGTCACGCGGTGTTTTTTGTAATTCACGGGCGTTTTTTGAAGGCTAGGAAAAAGGAGCATGCAAAGTGCACCTTGTTGAAAATAGTTTAATTGGGTGTTTCTTAATGTGCTCTACAACTTTCCAATTTACACCTCGGCTTTTAAAAGAAGATTTCAAAAGTTAGCTTGTTAGTCTTAATTAAATAACTAGGCGCACTAAAAACATTTCGTGCACTTTTGCAAGAGACTTGCTAACAGCGTACAGTTGGTTTCACTCCCGCACAACGCCCCGGTTTTTTTAAAGTTTGGTGCAAGTTATCTGGGACACCCCGTATTTATGTACTGGTAGTGTACATCTAGTACACTAAAAGCATACATGTAGTGTACAAAGTGTAAACTTATATTAGGCTAGATGTGCGCTTGAGTTGCACTTCTGGTATACTACATATGTGCTTAGGGTGTACTAAAAGTATACTATTTTGCTTCATAAAAGTGTGAAACTAGTACGACTTCAGTACATACTCTAAGTTCACTATTAGTATATATTCAGTATATTGATTTCGAACGACTTTTCTCCATGGGAGGTGTATCCGGTTCTGCTCTCGCAGGACTTGCTTTTTCGTTTTGGGGAGTGGTGGGGACTGCTTTTTCTAAGGCTGCGATGCTTCAAGCTTGACAGTATGTCGGGGAAGCCAGCGGGATTGTCCCAAGATCTTACGCTTCGTCGCGATCGTCGGGCGCCGGCATGTTGCCGTGGATTTCGCTGTCTATCGATTAGTCGGCAGCGACGATAGCGCGTTCTTATTGGCTTTTGACTGCAGTTGGCTGCGTGTCAACGCAACTCTGTGTATAAGCTTGGCGCAAGCGCTCTTCCAAACGCAACGCGTTCGCTTGCCGCTACCGAATGCGCCGCGCTCGAACGCAAATGTGCGTAGGGGCCTTAATTGTGAAGCGCTTCTTCAAACGCGTGAAACACGAAATAATGCGACGGCAGTCCGATGTTTCAAAGCTCAGCAAGTTTTGTGAGCAAGCTTTGTTTGCATGCCACATTCTTCTGCGACAGTTGTAAGAGCGCTCTCTCATATTAACTGAATAGAAACTAAAACGAGGAAGAGTTTGATAACCAATACCTTAGAGGCTAAACCACACGCCAAACAAGTTCTATGCGGAAAAAAACTCTTATTATTATGCAGTGCACAAAACACCTCGCTGATCGCATGAGAAAAGACATGAACGCAGTGCAATAACGTATTTAACGTATTTGAGAGTTAGTAGATAATGTGAATCTTCTTTATCCGCGTTTTATTTAGGAGCTCTTGGAAAAAGCTCCACGTACTTTTACTTTGTCTAATCTATAGTTGTTTTGGATATTAAAATGTGAGTTAAGTAAGTTTTTGCTTTGATCGTTGTGACTCATTTCTGTTCTTGATACAATAAACAATATTTTTGAAAGGTACATATTGTCCGTTGCGAGCTATTTTCGGTTTTCTAGTACAAGAATATTGTCTCTCTCAATATTTATTAGGCCGCAGTAAAAAAAATTAAAAGTTCAAATAGTCACTGCATTGTCGGAATATATTCTTAAAGGGGCGGTGCAACGATATTCAATTGGAATGTTTTTCACTTTACACGAGCTGACTGGCACTAGTGGGACTCAAGGATACTCGCACGCAACGCCACTGGCCAAGAAACTCCTTTGTTGCGCTGTAATTTTGCGGACGAAACCGAGTGTTTTTATTCAATCTCTCCTTCGCAAAACCTGACGACGTAGCTGGGCGGTAGCAGTACCGCCGAGTGACGATATTTGAATGCGGCTCATAGATTGGACCCGAGCATGGCGTGCACACTCGATTTGGGCTCGTGATAATCGATAGCTCGAGAAGCATTCGGGTAGTGGCCCGTGTCCAATCGCTGCAACGACGACAATAGCCGAGCCATAACAATGTCTGGAGCTCAGCGCGTGTCCTGTGCCTTGCCAACCCCAGCGCATGGCTATGATCAACATTCACGGCATATAATCGGCTCCAGATCACGTGGCCGCTTGTTCTGGCTGCGAGTTGAGGGGGTGAACTCTGCTCGTTTTTCTTTATTTTTTTCTGCGACTTTGATTGCGTGTGGTGAAAAACGAACGGGTATTTTACAGGTCATTAACGTCAGGAATCCGTTCTAAGCGGTATTTGCGCAAAATACAAAAATCGTTGCATCGCCCCTTTAAGCTAAGACATAAGGATAATTTCAATATTTGCTTGAACCATGGCAATTTCCACAAATCTAATGTAATCGAGACAATTTTTGGATAAACTTTCGGGTAGAAGTGGCTTCGGAGGGTGGTAGCACTGCTCTGCCTTGAAGTGAGACTCTCTCGGTGGCCCTCGAAGCAGGTCAACATATTTTGGTCTGTCTCTGGGACGTCGCGGCCCGCCGGCTTTTGGGAACGTGTCGGTGAGTGAGTTGTTTCTCCTCACCGGTACTGTGTCGCACGCGGGTGTGCTATTATTTGTATCGTAGGTGCGGGTTTGCCACCCGGCACTAGTGTTGATACGTTTGACTCTTCTGAAAGGGTCGCATCGTGCAGCCATCGAGGGGAACCGTCGGGGCGCTTGACACATGAGTACGCTGCGGGTGGGAGCTGGAACGCGGGCCCCTGTGAGCTGTGCTCTGGTATTCCCGAGCTTCGGCTAGTTTTAATTTTTGTAGTAAATAATCACGTTTAGCGTCTCTCGCCACCCAGACGATGATCTATGAAACTACATGGTAAAGCAATGCTGTTTCTTTTTTGTCACCCAGACAAAGCTTATATAAACTAATTCCACACTGGACCCAGACCTACTATTTACACATCTTGGCGGGCCTTGTTGGGATAGGGCCCGCGGCTCCAATGACGGCCCGCAAATGGGCTGACCCGGCTTGGGCCCGCAGTTATAAGCCCGAGGACAGGCCCGGGTCCACAAAAGGGTCGCATTGTTTGCCCACAATGTGCGAAGAAACGAAAGCGATGTCTACAGCACGGTCGCGCAATGCGGGTGGAAGGCTGCCTTAACGTATCTGAGGACGGAGGTGCGACGTGGTTAATTCCCGTAGCCGTCGTGGTTGGTGTCGTGGATGCCACCGAGGACTGCTATGAGGGCTCGGTGATCCGAGAAGTAAGTAGGTCAGTGCGATAGATCTAAAACCATCCAACTTTACGCTGAGCAACTGAATACTGCTAAAGCGGGATTTCGCATAACGCGAGGAATGTTTCGAAAGAACAGCTTGAAGCAGACGACACAAAGATTCTCCCTTCGTCACGCCATTTTTGACGGGACGCCAGGTCTGCGTTCTTCGCTCTCTTCGCGTTGCACGGCCGAAGGGAAGTCCCGACTTTCATCTCCTTGCGCCAAGATGGAAGGGAAGAAGGGTTTTTCTAAAGCGGTGACGGCGGCGACGACAGCCCACGAGGTCGAAATCTCTGCAATGTTCTCGACCGTAAAGCTATCGCTTCGAAAACCTCCTTACTCTGCCGGGGCCGCGGGACGGAGCCGCGGGCCGGGCCCGGGCTTTATGCTAAGTCCGAGCACGTGCTGTGATCTACTCTGTACTGTTAGGTGTCGACGCCCAGCCTTGTCTCTCGGGTAGCATGGTCATCTCGCTGGCGTCCAACCTTTATCACGAAAAACGTCCGAACCAGTCAGTCGGAAAAAACTTAACAGGTTTATTTCATAGTGAAATTTCTGATCGAAGACGACCGTCTCTCGAACGGTCGGGTTTTTTGTGGACACGCGAGGGAGAGGAGGATTCCGTGGGTGTGCTTCTCCTGAAGCGACCGAGGGCAATCGGACCAGCGGAGCTCTCCCCCAAGGGGAGCTTAACGTTTGGGAAAGGCGAGACGACGATTATTCCCCCACTCTGGAATCCTACAAAGGGGGTGGGAAACAGTTCCAAGGTCTTCAAATTGGCTGCTGGACGATCCCTGGATTGTTTCCCCGCAGACAGCCGGCGCCGTTTAATCCCCCCTCCCGCCACCGTGGCGGATAAGAACCCGGAAAGCACGGAACACACACTGTCGCGTTCCGCCGCCTCGGCGCCAGCCGCAGGTAGAAGTCAGAAGGGTTGACACGACGTGAGGGAGAGGAGTCCTTGAGCGGCGCTTCCCCGGAAGAGACTGACGCCAGCCAGACTGGCCAGGCCCCCAGCGTTCGGCTAAGCCTGAGCTAATCCTTTCCCCAAAGTGGTCCTAACGGCTGGGAAAATAGTTCGATGAGCTTCGCACCCACTCAGAAACACAGGCGGATGGGGGCGGGTATAACAGCACCTCCGCCGTCCGAAGTCGATCCTGAGGTAGAGTCGGTCAACAACCGCTCGGCCGAAGGTCGTTCAGTCGATGACGCTGGGAGGGTGACGCTGTAACCCCAGCCACTTTAGGTCCTGCATCTGGCTTGCCTTGGGTCGGTTCAACAATGATGGCCAAGACTCTCGTTGTGGACAACCTCTAACCACCCAGTAGGCAAGTGCCCAGCCCATCCCCCGAGACACACCAGGCATAACATCAAAACGTTCTTAACAAAAGCAAACAAAATTTCAACATTGCTCTTTGCTTGGAACTAAACTGAGAACAAAAGCATAAACTCGGACTCCCTGTGAAAAGAAAACCTATTCATACACCTGGCTACTCAGACTCCTGGAAAAGACCTTCAAATTAATCTTTCCCCTTTTCTCGCGGCCTCTGCCTCGTCTCCTTTCTCTTATCTCTCGCCGGAGAGTACTTTCCGCTCTAACCCACACCCAGTCTGTTCTTGGTACCCCTCTTACTACAAAGGCCCTGATCCCTAGACTCGATAGGTTTTTGGAGGTCTCTGTCGAAAGTTGCGACTTTGATTTCCTCACCTGACTTGATCCGGGATGAAGCACCAGCTGCGAGTTTGACACCTGCTGAGGGGTCTCGAGGGTACTTGGACGAGATTGAAGACTTGTCAGACAATGCTCCTGCATTCCGTCGATTAGGTTCTCTTCTCGCAGCGGATGCCTGTAGCGATTTCGGCGGCTTGTCTCCCGGCTTCTTCACAATGGAGGAATCCTCGCAGCTCTTGTGTCTATCGTCGGAGAGGCTCTGTTTTGAAGTTTCTTCATCCCGTGTGCGTTCACGGCTGTTCCCTCCAGGCCTGTGCTCGTATGCCGCTGATTGACTGCTCCTTGGGATAGGTGCCCTGGCGTTTGCTTTCTCCCCCCCGAAGAGAACACATCCTGGAGTTGCGCGCGCTGAGCCTCCGGTCAAGGTGTTTATCGGAAGCGTTCGGACCAGAACGGAAAACCCAGCGCCGCCTCCTCGAGCGCCGCTGCTCGGACCCATCTCTTTTCGGTCAGATTTGACTTCCTAGTGTCGCTGCTGTGCTCCTTGCTTTTCCAGCCGCTGTCGGTTGATGCTCTCTTGGGGTTCGTTTTCGGTCTCGACGACAGCTGCCGTTGGCTGGACCGCCGTCGTCGAGCCCACTGTTATCGTTCTCCATCCGAAGTGTTTGGACCAGATTGGAGACGCTGGCATTATGCGGCCTCCTCTCTTGTTCCCTCTGTTTGAAGGCTGGCCGGAACTGGGCGACCTTCCTGAGAGCCCCGGGCTCGGATCTCCCTTGTCCAGCTTGAACACATGCGCGTCTCCACTGGATCCTTTGGCCTCACAGCCGCTGCCGGTGGATGGGCCCTTGGGATGGGTCCCTCCGCGTTCCTGGAGAGGGAAAAAAGGTCTCATTCCTCGCTTCTTGTGCACGCTTGGGGGCGCCTCTGTAGAAGAGAAAAGAATCGCCGTTGCTACCTTTTTCTCTCTTTTTTTACGGTGTATTTGTTTTGTCTAAAATGATGCATATTGTAGTAAGAAACATACAAAATACACAATAAAAATGCTAACGCGCTGCCGCGCTTTTTTATTTTTGGTGTTTTTCTCACCCTCTTCTCTCATCTCTTGCTTCCTTCTTTTCATTATGACATAATTGATTATGAAATGTAGAAGCTTTGTGAGCGACAGTTTCATTATATATTTAATAAAGACATTCGTAAAACATGATTTTATAGGCAATTGCGCACGCACTAGACCCCTCTTTTGAAATAATCGAAAATCGGAGTCGGAAGTGATGTCGCCTCCTGGCTTTTATTCTTCCCTCGGAAAACACGGCGGCGCTCGACACCTGTAGCAGCGAGGATGATCGGTTAGTCAGGGAATTGGAACGACGTTTTCTATGTTGGCAGACTTACCTTTAAACCTTGACGTTTTGCTTCGTGTGATGTTCCTGCACCAACAAGTTCGTCGGAAGGACATCACTCCTCAACCGAGATACCATTTGAACCCCAACGCTCTAAGACGCTTGGGCTACCCTCATAATCCTCGTCGACAAGGTGTCGGAAAAAAATAAAGAACTTCGATCCGAAACCCTCGAGCAGTTTTTTTATGATGTACAGCTTGCCAGGCTGCCTTCTCTGACACATTCTCGGAACCTGCGCAGCGTACTTTCGGTTCCGACTCCGCCGGGGCAGCCTTTCACGCAGCACCGACGCGACGTGGTCCCTCAGTTACTCACAAAAGTCCACTGCACGCCCTCCTTGACCTCAAACCGTTTCAAAGACTTGAGATCGCTGAGAGGGCCCTAAAACTACTTAAAACTCGAAAGTGAAGCGCTATCTGCTCACAACTATATATAGGCGGCACACATGGAAAGTGCGATCGATCGCGTTATGCGGGAGAACACGAAACTTGCTGTTGGGACGGTTCGGGGGGGGAAGGAAATTCGAGCTACAGTACGACTCAATGGTTGAGGTCACTGCACAGGCGCGGATCGAGCGGGGACTTCAAATTCGGCTTTTCGAAATTGTCTTTAAAGCAATAGCTGTATAGGCAACACTTTGCAAGGATTTCGACCGCGTGGGCTACGACCCTGCGCGCGCGAAGAAGGGAAAATCTTTTCTTCTCTCCCTCTTTGAGCGGTGAGAGGGAAGTCGGGACTTCCCGTCGGCCGTGCCGCGCGAAGACAGCCAAGAGGGCAGCCCTGGCATTCCGCCGAGAATGGCGTGACGAAGGGAGAATCTTCCTGTCGTCTGCCTCGAACAGTTGTTTCTAACATTCCCGCGTTACGCGAAATCCCACTTTGGCAATATTCAGACGCTACGCGTAATGTTGGATGGTTTTAGAAACTTCCACCGCGCTTACCTGCTAACCTCACGAATCACCGAACACAGGTGGCGGTCTTCAGTGGCAACAACCACGCCAACCACGACGGCTATGCGAATAACCACGTCGCACCCCGTCCTCGGATACGTGATGGCAACCACTCCACCCGCATTGCGCGAGCGTGCTGCAGCTATTGCTTTCGCATCTTCGCGCATGTGGGTGAATATACGACTTTTTTAGAGCGCAGCTCTTAGGCGACCGTTTCCGGCTTGAGCGGCGTCGGCGTCGGCGTCGGTGTAAACGCGCGGTGCATTGTGGGACGCGTGACGTCACTGATGACGTCATCGGCATCCGCATCGTCATCGTCACTAATCACGTCATCGGCATCGTCATCGTCACGTGACCCCCCCCCCCCCCGAGGTCACGTGGCCCCCAAGGTCACGCGGCCCTCCAGGTCACGTGACCCCCCCCTCCCTCTCCCGAGGTCACGTGACCCACCCCCCAGTACCCTTCCCTCCTCCTCCTCAAGAGCTGCTCTCTAATTCGGCGTTACAGGGAGTTGTAAACGGCTTTCGCTTTTTTACTTCACAAGTGCTGAGTTTCTAAGCTTCAAATTTTGCCCTTCTCCCTTTGATTTTCGTGCAATTCTTTTAACCTAACCAAACGAGGATTTATCCTCAATATCTGGCGAAAGAAATTCTGGATCAGTCCTTTATTCTCCGTACTAATTACGCACTTCAATGTTTAGTTCACAACTTTTCTCTACTGTGTGAAATCTTTGTTATTAATCGCGTTAATATTTAATGTTTACCTAAAAAAGACGATGTGCAATTAGTTGTGTCTAAATAAATAGTATTTTCTAATTCACGTGATTCTACTACGTTCTTTGCGTGCTGTTGTACCGGGCCCAGTCCGGCTTCCTATTGGAAGCTTTGTGATTGGTGTCTTTAGCATGATTTTTATTAATAAAATGGACTTCATATACTCTAAGCGTCTGATATCTTACCGAGCCAATGCGGAATCATATTTTAATTTGATTTTAAAGCCGTTTATTAAAAGAAAGCATTATTTTTTTATGTTTTAGTTGCAGTACAACTTTTGGGATTAATTATACCTTGAGATTTTGTTTTAACCCTAACGAATGCATGCCTACAAACCTACAGAAATATCGCTTAGACAGTGTAACTGCGATCTTGGATATCAGCTAGATTAAGCCGCGCAGACTAAAAAAAAATATTACTATTTTCCTCGTAAACTTGCAGAATGCAGCAGTTGCGAGCGGCCACCTGCATATGCCGCAGGAACGCCGAAGCCGTTCGCCTCATTTTCAGCATGTGTTTCCCTGGGTGATTTTCCACAGGAAGCGAAGCACATTGAACCTTTCTTTTGGTAATTTTGTTTTGTTTCTCTGTTAAATTACTATACGGAGCATATGTCGACTCAAT
The DNA here is from genome assembly GCA_013358835.2 of Ixodes persulcatus. Lineage (NCBI taxonomy): Eukaryota > Metazoa > Arthropoda > Arachnida > Ixodida > Ixodidae > Ixodes > Ixodes persulcatus. The sequence continues at coordinate 37,401 of JABSTQ010001928.1, forward strand.
AGAACCCTTCATTTATTCATCGAGTTGACTTCTAGTTTCCGAACTTCGTCCCAAGTCTTAGCACTCTAACGGGGCAATAAGCGGAAACAAGCATATTCTCAACTTGTGAAGAGAATACGTGAAGAAAGCATTTAGTAGAATGTCTCTATCAAAGGCGACCAGTGCACGATGGTCGACAGGTGACGCCATCATGATGTCTAGACAGAAAGAGCTACCCAAGCTCCCTTTGACTCCTCTTCAAGAAGCTCTGACAGATTCGTGGACGCATGGAACCCTACTCACTGACCAAGAACTCGCGGAAACTCGAAAGGTAATGTGCAATGAGAAGAATGAGATTATAGAAGCAGCAATTGAGCGTTACGAATTACGTTGCACTTAATTTTGATTGAAAAGTCCGAACTGTTATGCAGGTGTGACTCAAATGCAGCGGTAACTGTTATCGAACCAAATGAGTTTTGTTATTGTGTGCCTCGTTTTTTTTTTTTTTTCGCATCTTTATTTTTAAATTAAGACCCATGAACGTATTTGCTTTTATTTTTTTAAACTTCTTACCGAAACATTTGCTTTAGGTTCGTAATCCTTAGTTTGGCGAATAATTCAGGAACGACCGAAAGGTTACAACACCCGATGACGCAAAAGACGAGCAGACGCGATGGACCTCTCCACGCGTATCACCCAGGAGAAAAATGTCGATTCACCGGGCCGTGGAGGCATGCGTGGCGTCTCATTTTTGCGTGGAAGAGAACTGGTGCTCACGCTCAGAACGGATTCCACCGCACAATGGCGGACTAAAACCGCAACCTCATGGCACACTTTATGCGTTAGATGGGATTCGAAGCCAAACACACCCCGCAGAAAAAGGTGAAGAGCGCGGTGATGGTATGCACTTTCGAAGTTGTTTTGATTGGCTCTTTGGCTCCTCGGCTCCTATAGCGTTGGTAGCGCTCTGACGTTCGGTATATTAAGGAATAACATGCTTGTTCCCCGATGTCATTTGTTTCACCATCGTTCAGTGGCTCCGAAGGTCAACAACAACCGGCACGTGACTTTCTGCCTAAAGGAGCTACTCAGCTGTGAAGAATGGGGTAAAATGTGGATAAAGTACATATTATGAGCGTCGCACTTCCAGCCGAAAAATATTTTTAAATAGACACCTTCGAAACACTTCACTTTGTTGGTAGCTGTGGGATCCCTGAAGATAGCATACTAAAAATCGCAACGTCACGCCCTATTTTAAACGATGATTTAAATTAAAACGCGAAAATACGCCCATAAAAAAAAGAAAAAAGGATGAGCGCCCTCACTTTACGACATCAACACTGTTTGATCGGTTCGTTGGTTTCTAGATTTGGCCGCGCTCTGACTTTTGCTATCTTATGGAATGACTTGCAATTTCACGATGTCAGTGTTTCTCCAATGAGGAGTGGTTTCGACCTATCCATAACCGGTACCGGACACCGCCCGTCTTGCGACTTGCGCA